>JBCEWE010000458.1:0-275000 GCA_039877035.1 Silurus lanzhouensis
AAGGCAAAGATTTCAAAGCAGACTGAGATTTTCAAGATGTGCTCTTCAGCTATTTCGGAAAAGCACAAAGAAACAGGCTTTTGAGGACCGTAGACGAAGCGGGTCGGACCATGGAAAAATTAAAGCAGTGGATGAAAGACATCACTCTTACTTCCCTTCAAACATCGGACATCACCCATCAGCAAATAAATGGAGGAAACCAGTGGACCCAGGAAAAGCCCTTTCTGTGTGGAGAAGTCTGGTCAAATGTGGTTTTCATGGACGAATTGCAATCAAAAGCCAAACATCCGACATGAACACAAGGCTAAGCGATTCAACTATGCATGAAAACATAAGAACTGGAGGCAGAAAAATGGCACTGATGAGCCGCAGGCAACAGTGAAGCATGGTGGCGGTTTCCTGCAAGTTTTAAAGCTGCATTTCTGAATACGCAGTACGAGATTCGGTCAGGATTTGTGGTGTTCTCACAGGCAGATCCTTCATCCATCACGCATAAAGAAAAACAATAGTTTTGGAAGTCATCGTTTTGGGCCCATCGAGTCCATCAGGGATTATCTGAAGATACAGAAGGATTTGAGGAAGCCTACATGTGGTTTGTTGTCCCAAGTGTTTTGAAGCAACCTACCTGTCAAGTTCTTCCAGAAACCATGCTCCTAGAAGAACTGATGTTGTTTTGCATGTGCATTGAATAATAATTTGATTCGGATCGACTGTTCAATTTACTTTCTTTTTGTTCATTGCTAAAAAAAAAACTCCTGAAAGGTGTGTCACATAAACTGATCAATTCACACTGACAGCTTGAACACTGGTCACATGGGCGGGTACACAATTCTCCTGACCAGCAATAATAAATACTAAGAGTTCCATCCTATATATTAATTAATAAATAAAGACTATACACTTTCAAACAATTATTATTCATTAATTGCAGTAATCGAACAGCACTTTAGGACATTAGAGATCATCATCATCAACATCTCATCAGTGTGATTGGGCTTTGGGTAGCTAACATTTCTTAAATACTACTCATTAAACATTTATTCATCATCTGATTTAAAAAAAAAACGAAAACGTAGGACTGTAGAGTGAGAAATATTCGCACACTCACCATTTAATGGAGACAATACCCCCATACCGGAAGCGAAAGTAACAATGCTAGCACTAAATAGTTGCTAGCACTGCTGCTAGACTTCAAATACGGAAGCGTAGAGGGACAAAAACTAAAATAACGCAAACGTACTGCCTTAGCTGTCATGGCTACCATGCAGATATAAAAGCAGTTATGAAGAACGTAATATACACCGACCAGGCATAACATTATTGCATTATAATGCTGTGAATAACACTGATTTTTTCCATCCACCATCACCCTAATGAACTCTACACTACACCGCTAAGACACTGTTATAAACAGTGTATAACGTCTGCACAGTTGTACATAAAATACATGTCTTTTTACATATTTATCTGCACTTATTTTGCACAATTGCTACTATTTGTACTTTTGGTTGATGCTAAAATGCATTTCGTCGCTGTGTATCTCTTCATCATGGTACCTGTTTGGTAGGTGGGATATATTATATGTAGCAAGTGAACATTTTGTCCTCAAAGTTGACGTGTTAGAAGCAGGAAAAATGGGAAGTGTAAAGATTTGAGTGAGTTTGACACAAGGGCTAAATTGTGATGTCTAGACGACTGGATCGGAGCATCTCCAAAACTGCAGCTCTTGTGTGATGTTCCTGGTCTGCAGTGGTCAGTATCTTTTAAAATTGCTTCAAGGAAGGAACAGTGGTGAACCGGCGACAGGGTCACGGCGGCCATTGTCATTGATGCATGTGGGGAGTGAAGCAAAAGGGAGACCATCACAATATTAAGCAGGTGGTCATAATGTTATGCCTGTTCGGTGAACCTTAAAGTGATGTCTGGTCGTTGTACATGGAGAAAATAACAAGCAAGGAAATGAGAAAAGGAATTATGAAAGACATAAATAACTAAGGACTGAGTAAATAGTTTGTAGGTCAGTTTGTACCTTTTCCCAGTGAGGAGTGAGGTTTTCTACTTGTCACAGCAAAGTTTTTTTTTTTTCTTTTTTCAAGAAAGGGTTTCTTGACTCATACTAAATATTTGCAAGCCAGTAGGTGCATTTCTCAAAACAATTTGTACAAACAGCACAATACATTGGATTTCTTGCAAAAGCCTGAACATTTCTCAAAATCCTTATTTCTTCTCTCAAAAGTAAGTATTTCTGTCAATGAACATCTCATTCCATCAGAATGTAAAGTCTCTTTGTCATTGTTCACAAACAAAATCATCAAAATGCAACTGAGAAAAACTGTAAAACCTAAATATATATATTTAGTTTTCATATATATTATAGTATATCATGCAAAATATCATGCAAAATATCATGCAACCTGTGATATGCCTGTTAGCTTGGAGGCATTTCCACATACACAGTCTCAGCATACAGAAGTGTTCATAAATGTAACATGAGCTGGAATGGATGATGGGGGGAGGAGAATAGGCAGAGATGTTAATGTGGCCATATGGAGATGGAGTGAGCGGTAATATCTGAGTGGAAGAGACCACTGAAGCAAAATGGAGCCATACATTTACACAAAGAGGCTGAGACTGCAGCAGTTCCCATGGTAACAAAAGCCTCGAGAAGCAGGATTTACTGATGCACAAAAAATAGACACACCAAACCCAAACAGCTTTTAAAGCACTTTGGTTTAATGCCAAAAAGCAAGTGCTTATCATTTATACCGTTTGCCTTCGTGCTGGGTATTTTCATCCAAGCACACATCACCTCCCCCCCATCCTACCTAATTGGAGCAGAAATGGTACAGACCAACCTGCAGAATAGTAAAGCCCCCCAGGCCCTTTCTGGCTCGTTCCACTCACTGCAGAGGGGCGTTTTTTTTAATGCATCCATCAAAAGCCTGATGCTCAGTGTAGCAGAATTGCAGTGCACTGGACTGGACAGAACGGGGAAGCATCCACACTGTCAGTGAGGGTGGGGTCCGGCTACACTGAAAGGCAAAACACTCACGGTGGAAAAAAGGAATAAGGAGAGAAGAGGAGGGCGAGCACCAGAAGAGGAACACAACAAGGGTAGGATTTTGGAGGAAAAATGAGGAGATTGTGGAAAAATTCGGAAAAAATCTCAAGTGGTCTATTTTCCCCTCCATCTCCTCCTTCTTCCATCCTTATTTTCTTCTGAAATCTGAAAATGCTATTTTCATATATGATGCTCATCGAGATGTCATTCAGTTCATTTTTGTCGAATTCGATTTGTAATCAGTTGATTAGTTACGAGTGGCCATTACCACGTTCGGCCCAGTTCATCCCCTGCAGCCAATTCATGATATCTTAACTAGAAAACAAATGAAAATATGCAGCAGAAACATAATGATGTAACTGTTTATCGTGTACGAAAGAGAAAAGCCAGCAGCATCGTGCATTCTGATGGTGGGTAATACAACTCACTTAGGATCTAGTCTTCTTGATTTGCTTGCTGAACAAAGCAGTTCATATTAATTGAGCTATAAATATAAATCTCAGATCCTGTCCTAGGTATAAATCGTTAAACTGTACAATAGGAATAGATCTAAAAGGACTTAAGGAATTCAGTGTTTTTATATTATTGCGCAATTGATTGTGTTCAGATTGTCACTTATCAAGGTGAGGTTAAGGTTTTCCATGCGAGGCTGGATTTAGAAAGGAAGTAGTAAATGAAGGTAGTGGGGATGAGTCTCTTGAGGGAAGGGCAAGTCAAGAGATCCAACTAAGTGGTGGAAGAGAGGATGGCCTTCCATTCGCATCTAAACCTGAAAGATTTCTGTAAACATTACCATTGTGTATAATAATTAACGAAGCAAAATTGATTCACTGAGGTATTTATTGATGTCCCTTTGGCAATTAAGGAAGTACAATTCATACAAATTCATGTACATTCGTAACATTATTCAAATGTAACTTGTGTACAATAATAGTCTTATACTAGTGCTGCTTTTTTGTTTAATTTTTTGCCATTGCATGGATTTCTGTGCATGGCAGGATGAAAGGTGACACCCCTGTGAACAGCACCATGAGTGTCGGTCAGGCAAGGAAGCTGGTGGAACAGCTGAAGATTGAAGCTAGTTTCTGTCGGATCAAGGTGAGACACGAGGGATTGTTGTTGGGTTTTTTTTGTTTTGTTTTTTAAACCTTTTTCTCCACCCGTAGACTCGCAGACTAATTACAATTACACATATCACAAATCTGGAATCGGGTTAATACGAATGGCCTAATTTTTCCATCCCCTAATGAATACACAGGTCACACAGTCATTTAAAGAAAGAACCCAAAATTTAAGTATGCACGAATCTACACACACACAATACATGCTTGGTGTGTAATGCTCATCTCTTTCAATAGTTTTGGAATCGGAAGCAATAACTCTTAATGATACCTCCTGGATTCCTCGATCCTACCTCATTCAGCAAGGGGCCAAGAAATCCTCCATGTTTAAGGATTTCTAATTAATTCAGTGCAGGAATACGAATCATCAAGAGAGGAGATACAAGAGCAAGAGCATTTAGAGCAAGGATACGCAGGTGTTTCCTGTGATGAAGTTTTTCGTGGGTTTGTTTGCTGTAGCATGTAGCAAAGTCAATGGCAGCAACACAAAAATAAGATTCGTAGACAGTGAGGTCAACAAACAAACACACACACACACACACACACACACACACACACACACACACACACACACACACACACACACACACACACACACACACACACAAAACCACATTCATCAAATTTATCAACTCCACATTAAATAATCTTGAATCTTGTTTATGCTAAAACACCAATATGTTCATTCACATCTTTACCTCGCTTTCCTCAGTTAGAGGAGCTAGGAAAGGGAAAGCAGGGAAATGAAAAAAGAATGCTCAGTTGGAATAAAATAAAAATGACAAGCATCCTTGGATTATATTTGATGCGTGAGGCATGTGAGCATCGGCCACCAGCGGTGTTCGTATGATCACGTGATGCACACATGGCAAATTAAAGGCAATATCCGCTAGTCTCAGTTTAAAACATCAGTGTACATCCAGTGTCCATCTGTGAATGTAAAAATTTACACCATGTTTGTTTCTGGGTTGCCAAATATAAATGTTAAACATACAAGATTCTGGTGGGTTTTTTTGAGATAAGATAAAATAAGATAAGATATAACATTATTCGTCCTACAGTGGGGAAATTTCTGTTTTACAGCAGCAAAGAATATGAAATGTGCAAATATATAAAAAGCAGAAACATAATACAGTATATACAACACAGTGTATAAATACAAAGGGAGAAAAAAAATCTACTAATAAGTAGTAGTATTGCATGGTTTTAAATTATTGTTATTGCACATTCATTGCATTAAACACGTTATTATTGTTATTATTGCACAGTTGAACACAATAACGGTGTATATTTTGGTGACTGGTTAACTGGTAAAATTGTAAAGTCTAACTTTTGGCGTCATCGTGATTGTCGTCATGATCCGCATCTCAAACCTACTCGTTTGTTTCAGAGTCATATACAAGGCTAATTTTTTTTTTTTTACAGATATCGAAGGCTTTGTGAGGTTTATTTTTATCCCAGTTATATAAAAAAAAATTTACTTTTAATGTAAGTACTAAAAGTTGTGTGATTGGTATCTGTCGCTTCCAAAAGTCTTTGGTAGTAATTTCGATCATGAAGGTTTCATAAAAGGTTTAATATATGGTGGAAGATAAAACTTTTAATAAGAACCTTTAATGTTAATGGAAAAAAGTATTGTTGATTATTACTGGGATTTTCTATATTTATTTATATAAAGGACCCATTCTTTTTATATCTTTCAATTGCCATCGTCAAGCTTTCGAATGTCAATTTTAAATTATTCATTTTGTGCAATTTAGAACCAAGGAAGCAAGCATCAGAGATCAAACTTTTCTCAGCAAATTGAATGTATTTGGGCTAAAATGTGCAATTGTACTAAATATATTGTATATATTGCATTTTTGACCCAACTATTCCTGTTTTCATTTCAAATGTTCTTCTGACTTGTCCTACTTATGCAGTCACTTTGATGATCTCCTGAAATACTTCAATATCTCAAATATTTTAACTCACCTCTGTTTCCTCTCTTAGGAAAAAGCTCAGTCTACTAAAGTTCTTATGTTTCTCTTGCACAGAAGGTTTCAATTAAAACAAATGTCTAAATCTGAGACTCTTAATCTATCTAAAGAACCTCAGAGGAACCCCACATCCAAAGTGTATTCATCATACTAAAGTGGTGTTTCAGGACCCTCCCAATATCAGTTTTTATTTTCCCACAATACACTACAGTAAGAATGAGCAAACATTGAATGTGAAGACTGGGTTGGACATCACTGTCCTAGATATTAAGAAACTGGATTAATCAAACATTATTTGATGTCCTTGCTCTTGCTTTATCAGGTATCGAAGGCAGCCGCAGACTTGATGGCTTACTGCGATGCCCATGCCTGTGAGGACCCCCTTATCACCCCGGTGCCCACCTCAGAGAACCCCTTCAGGGAGAAAAAGTTCTTCTGCGCTCTCCTCTGAGCATTAAATCGACAAGAATTGAATTAGCCTCGTTAAGATGATTGATTTGTGTATGCTCATCACACACACACACACACACACACACACACACACATACATACACAACACCAAATAATGTGAGTTTTAAATTTCTGAAGCTGGAATATGATTATTCGAATATAGTCAAGGTTTAAAATCTATAAGTTGTGAGGACATTTTGTGCTACGCTGTTTCTTCGTGATCTTTGAGAGACGTTACGTCTCCATTTTATTAGGCAGGTGTACATTAGGTAGAAAGCAATGACGCAAACGTAACCATACTACTTGGTGTAAATGGTGAACACACACATACTACACGCACATATGCAAGCACATAATTTTTCTAACCAATGAAAATGAAAATTTCTGTGGTTGGATGTTTTTATTATTATGGTTATTTTAATTACACAATCAAGTAACATGTTTTTTTTTTTTCCCCACGCTCTATAAAATTTATAAATTCCTTATGTTTTTATTCTTGTTTTTAAGTATCTCTGTATGCGTGTAGATTTCTGTCAAGGGAACGAAAGGTGGGTTTTTTGGGGGAATTGGCCAAACCGAGACACATTAATCTATATAATATTTACACTTAAAAATCATCTGCAACACATGCCAACGGTTTTTCTGAAATGGAAATAGCCAACAGCCGTCTCACATGCAGAATAAGAGATGACTGTTAGCTAATAAAAAGATCATTGTTTATGATACCAAACACTGTAAATTCTCCCCTAAAAAACCCTTGTGATCAATTTAGGGTTTCAGAAATACTGCAAACAAATTTAGATGAAAAATAAAAGATATCACCAAGAAATCTTGTAGTGCTTCTTCAAGATGATTACCAACTCATACAACTAAGAATGTGCTTTGCTTTATATAAGACATAAACCAGTTATGTGACAGTAATTAGTTTGTATATGAGGCTATTATAAGGCAAATGTAGTGAATAAGTTTACCTGGGGATAAAATTATACAACATTGAATATAATTGAAAATAAAAATTAAGTAAAAAGAAAGTAAAATTACATTCAAGTCAAGAAGCTTTTAAAGAAGCATGTCTGGCTGGTGAGTGAAGAGATCATTAAGATTTTGTCATATAAGATTTTTTTTTCTTGCTTAAATGTAATTATGTAGGTACAAAGTATTCAATTAATATTATACAGCTATAACTAAGTCAAACTATCACAAGTATAGTAACAAAGTACTCTAACAGAAATAACTTTCACCTGCATCATCACATCAATTAGTATCTGTCTTATAACACATATACAATGTGCTGTAATTACTACACTGTTTACCAGATTTGAAGGTGTATAAATCTCATCGAATAACAGATTAAAGTCTGAATTTGTCTTCAGGATACTGTGGTAGACATACACTATATTGATAAAAAAGTACTGGGACACCTGACTTTTCCAGCCATATGTGGTTCTTCAACAAACCTTTTCTACAATGTTGGAGGCACACAATTGCATCGGATGTCTAGGAGGCAGTAGAATTGCATTTTCCCTTTAATTGAACTAGAAGACCCAAACATCTATGTGAGTTCTATGAACGTACATGGGTTGGAGTGGAAGATCTCCTGATGTAGAGCTCTGACTCTGAACATCTTTGGGATGAATTGGAATGCTGAATGCACCCCAGGCCTCCTCATCTCACCTACAACTTAATAAGCACACATCTAAACAAGCACACTCTGAAAACTGGTGGAACATCTTCCCAGAAGAGTGGACTTAACAATAAATAAATGTTACATGGGATTTTCAAAAGGTGCAGATATGAATCTTTCCTTCCATAGAGTATGTGTATCTCTATCTATCCTTCTATCATAAATAAATAGATATTTAAAAGTACGTAAGAGT
The DNA here is from genome assembly GCA_039877035.1 of Silurus lanzhouensis. Lineage (NCBI taxonomy): Eukaryota > Metazoa > Chordata > Actinopteri > Siluriformes > Siluridae > Silurus > Silurus lanzhouensis. Next base: position 8,489 of record JBCEWE010000458.1, read on the forward strand.
AACTCAGGTTTGATGATGAAAAATAATATGTAAATCCATGACATAATATGTTGCAGAAGTAACAGAGGAAGTCAGATGAAAGTACAGTTTATTCAAAACTAAAATGCATGACGCACAAAAGATGTATTTCATCAGTTTTCACTTTCACAGTAAATAGTTTGCCAGTGTTGCAATGTTTTTTTTTTCAATTACTTTTTAGAAGTAAAATATTTGCTAAGCGAAAAACCTTAATCATGTTGTACACAGAGCAATCGGTAATTTCGATACATTCTGTATGAATGAATAAAAGCACTGGGACATAAAAACATCACAGCCGTTCATCTGAATCACGTTTATTTTGATCATCCTCTTAAAACATCCTTCAGGTTAATGACGGATAAAAATTTTTTTTCCTCAATTAAAACTCGCGTTTCGAAATGAAAAGGAGACCCCAACATCCTGAAGGTACGAGGTCGTAAAAACATGTTGACCGTTTCCTAAAAAAAAACCATCCGGTTGGTGCAGCTTTAACTTGCAATTATATGATCTGCAACAGGAGCCCCGGGTTCAGAACAGCTACATGCATGGCGTGAATAGCATTGAATAAACAGGTTCTGTCTTTTTGAACAAGCAGTTAGTATAAAAACAATAAAATGTTGCCGGAAAAAAAAAAATCTGTGAAGATCAAGTACATAAAAACAGACAAGGCAATATAATCATCATGTGTGTGTGACTCGGTTTCTCAGGTTGTAGTGCCAAAGCTGTGCTGACTACGAATACATCTTTCCAGAAAGGAAAAAAAAAAAAAAAAAGAAAAACAACAAAAAAACGAACAAAACCTAATCACAGGAAGGAGTCACACCATTCCCGAAGGCAGCCATAACAATCGCCTTGCTGTTTCGAGTTCGCCCCACAGGTATCCTTTAACCATTCCCGAAACAGCTCTTCATCCTTTTTCAGCACCAGGAACTGTCCAAGAACAACATACGCCTGGGAGGAGAACAGAAAGTAAAAGCATCATTAGCTTTATTCTACTCGCAAACTCTCTAATACATGCATTACCTTACATTACATACATTACCACAAACTATAAACGCAGCTTTAATAGAACTTCTGAGAACCTGTTTTGTTTCCTTTGATGACAGCAGGACATCTTGTGTAAATGCACATGTATCAACTTCTGGTTTGGCTTATGCTTGAAAGTGAACACATTGGGGCTCTTTCTGGAGCCACATGGTGCTTCATTACATCTGTATCCCACCATAAAAATGCTAAATTATTTTATCTCCAAACTGACAGAAGCTGTTGCTCAATTTTCTACAACAGCAGCTCTGGCAGGAAAACGTTCAAATATCTGACTGTTTTAATAGTAACAACAACAGGGACTTAAAAATGGAGGGGGTGGTATATCGGTAGAGAATGCTAAAGGAAGGTCGAAGAGGAGGTTTATGGATGTGATGAGGGAACCCATGCAGGTAGTTTAGTTGAAAGCAGCAGATGTAGAGGACAGTGATAAGAAGACGGATGATCCGCCCCGGTGGCAGGCAGCCAAAAGTTGATGTATAGTCTGTGTGCACCTACTGTAGCTACAGAACGATCCCAAACACATTTACTCAGTGATTAAAATAACAAGTTTGCTCACCTTATCGAAGCCTTTTTCCTCCAGCCTTCTTCCGAGCACATCTCCGATTCCAGCGAGTGCCATCACTGGCTTCTCACCCATAGGCTCGGCCACAAACTCCTTGTGTTTCTGTGATGTTGACGACATTGCTGGTGTAGGTGTGTTTCCCCTTCCTCAAGAGCGCACTGACAGGACAGAGGAAAAACAAAAAATAGATAAGTGTATTGCACATTTGCTTCCTGTTCAAAATTAGTGACAAGAAATACTAAATATTCAAGTCAACAGTGTCCCATCCTAAGAGTTACGACAGCACAGAACCTAACCCCAAACTTTAATGAAATGCCAGACAAGAGAAGATACCAGGCATTTTGTTTTGGGTGAATGTGCATAAGAGCAGAATGTACTGCTTGACTTACAAGAGACAAACTAATTGCCACTTTCTAACTTTATGACCGCTTTATCTCTGGTTTAGGACCAATTTCTTTCGGCTTCTCCCGTTAGGGGTCGCCACAGCGGATCCTCCGCACGTTTTGATTTGGCACGTTTTACGCTGGATGCCCTTCCTAACGCAACCCTCCCCAATTTATCCAGGCTTGGGACCGGCACTGAGAGTGGCTGGGGATGGTTCCCTGACCGGGAATCAAACCTGGGTCGCAGCAATGAGAGCGCTGCATCTTAACCACTAGACCACCAGGTGACTATCTCTGGTTTAGGACAAAGTCTATTATTAAAGGCACATACTAATTAAACTGAATTTAATCTAATTACTTAGTCTTAGTATTTAAATTTGGCTTCCTCTATGATTGAGTTTGACACTGCTGAGCAATAACACGACCTGCATGTGTACTTCAAGTCATGCCCCAGTTAGATTTGTGCCGTTCTGCTTTTCCTGACTCCTGTCATCTTGTGTAGCACCTCAGTGGTAGGTTACTGATCAGAAGGTCAGAGATTCAAGCCCCAGTATTGCCAATTTGCCACTCTTTGGCCCTTGAGCAAGGCCCTTAACCATCTGTGATTCTGAGTGCTGTATCATGGATGACTCTGTACTCTGACCCCATGGAAAGGAAAATGAATTGTTTTGCTTTAGTGTATTAATGACAAGTAAAAGCTACTTCTACCTTGGTCCTGTTTCGTTACACTGTGTAGTCTACTGTACATAGATGGAATAACAATAAAAACCTTCTTCAACTGACTTTAGGTGTGTGAGAGAGAGAGAGAGAGAGAGAGAGAGAGAGAGAGAGAGAGAGAGAGAGAGAGAGAAGAGTAGAATCGAATCCTGAGAGTCGATTCCCAGAGATAACCCAAAAGAATCATCTCCGAGAGCCGAACGACACAGTCCTAATACATTCACCTCAAAAAGGGGTATAAGATCACTTATCTTCTTATTGATTATACATAAACACCCCTTTAATTTATAAAGTAAAATAGAATGAAGATATATACACAGTACAGTAATATTTCAAGTCCAAATGTCTAACTTTAATGAGTTTCAGATATTATAAAATAGCTTTTAATCAATCAGAACACCCCCGCGTTTCTACACGTTGTTTAGTCCAACGTTTTATATGACGTAATCTCAAGATGATATTGAACCAAATTTGTTTTTTTGGATTTAAATAATGTGTTTACTTGATTTCAAGACTCATTAAAAAAAAGCCAGATTTGTAAATAAAAGCTAGAAAATATGTCTGTTTATATATTTGGTGTCATTTGCCATTCATTTCACACTTACAAATCATCACCAGGGAAAGCGAAAGCTCTCACGAGGAATGTGAAAGCGAACCTGAGAGCCAATGATCAATATGAGCCAGACAACAGGTTAAAATATGAAGAGGTAAAATATACAAAAATGATCAGACGCGGAATATAAAATAAATAACATTAATAATAATTAGGATTTTTACATTACAGGCAAATTCCATACAGCTAGCGCACACATCATGCTAACTAACCAGCGCGCTTGCAGATTAATACCCCAGCTGTCATTTATTCCCCTATATACTATTTATATATTTCATATCCTTATCTATTAAAAAAATATAGGAAATACCAATCCAGTAAAAAGTCCAAGCTCCTGTAGTCCCCAGTCACTGCAGTACTCCGTGCTGCAGCTAGCTAGCGTTTAAAACTCAACTTCCTGATCCCGCCTTTCAAATCTATTTCCGCTTCCTGTCCTGAATTGTAAGCGTTTCTTAAAAAGAGTTGACTATCCCCTGGTGTTCAGAGGCAGAATTGCAACTTGTTCCATTTAACATTCAATTCAATACAATAAATAAATCAATAAATCTAAATGTGCAGCTTGTATAACAGTACGATTTTTTTGTCCTCTAAAAATAACTCTACATACAGCCATTATGTCGAAATAGCTGGCAACAAAAGTGAGTACAACCTAAGTGAACACATCAAAACTGTCCATAATGTCAATATCTTGTGTGAGCACCATTGTTATGCAGCTCTGCCTTAATCCTCCTGTGACTGGAATTCACCAAAGCTGCACAGGTTGTTTCTGGGATCCTCTTCCACTCCTCCATAATGAGATCACAGAGCTGCTGGATGTTAGACAAATGCCCGATTTTCCACCTTGCGCTGTATGTGCTCAACCCACATAGCAATTTTTCTCTGGCCCAGCTCCGGCCCACATGAATTACGGTCCTAGTGTGGACTCTCAGCCAAGTTAAATACCCATAACTGTTCCTAAATGACATCTGGCCCATGTCTTGTGAGCCGCCTTAAAATCGGTACCACCTCTGCCATACCGGGCCATGTTTGGCCCACATGCTGTATGCCAGTGCCGGGTGAATGCCAGCTGTGCCAGATGGATGCCAAATCTGGGCCAAATTTGTTTTCTGACTGGGAATAGGGTTCAGGTCTGGAGACATATTTGGCCACTCAATCACCTTCACCTTTAGCATATTGAATATTGTCACAGTTTTACACATTCATTCACACCTGGGGTAATTTTAAAATAGCCAAACCAGGTACTAGCACTTTACAAAGTGTGGGGAGGAAGCCACTGATAAATTCAACAATGATGGAACTATAATGCATGGAATGAGATTTTCCTTGCTGCTAAAGCCACTGGCTTTCTCATTAGAGTATAGAGTATAGGGAGCGATTTATACATTTACATTTACAATTTCTTTCTTTCTGTAAAGCTGCTGTCCAGTGTGAAAAGTGCTATAATAAAATAAAACTGAACTGATTCAAAAGCCAGTGAACAGGCAGACACTCAGATGTGAAAACTCAGCACACACTTCAGGCTCAGGCTCAAACCAGACAGCCTTTAGCTGAGAGAATGCAACACTGCTTGCCGCATCATCTGTTTGCTAAGCATAGTCAAGAGCCATTTTTTTTGTTGACATTTTGAATTGTAAATAGAGTTCTTTACCCCCACCTTTATTGACTGAAATGAAAATAAGACTAGCCTTCAAGCTAGTATGAGCTGAGATTAATAACCTGCTTTTTTGTAAACAGATCCTAGTTAGATCTGAATAACAAAGCAAATACCTGGTCCCAGAGTACCCTTCTGCACATCTAAATGTTTTATCCTGCTTTACTTAAAGGCTTTTTAATATTTACAAAAGTAAAGCAAGTGCTCTAATTAGCTGTATAGGCAGAAGTCGAAATCCAGCGCATCTGTGGTTTTGTCCATGAGATGTTAAGGTGTGTGGATTGATGGTTTCTAACCAGCAGGCTCTAATATTTGTCGAAAAATATAAACCATGAAAACAGTAATATTAACCTGAAATATTAGCAAACACTACTATGGCTCAGCATTGACACGGAAACATCACTGATAAAACTAAGGATCAAACTACACCAAGCAATTAATGCTTTTGGAAAGAACAGTGATTGATTCAAGGTCATTGACCAGTATATTTGAGACTAATTTAATCAAATTTCCGCTGAAAAACTGCACAGCAGGACTGGAAGAATAAACCAAAGCCTTTAATTTAAAAAAACACAACAGCACAACACTAATGACAAAACATTTATAATGTGTCAGTGTTTCAGAGAAATAAAAAAATTAAGCGATGCAGTACGTGGAAGATGAAAAAAATTTTTATTATTTTTTATACTTAAGTACAGTTTTTTAAATGGTTTTCCTACACCTGCATGTTAATTACACCTTCAGAGAGAAAAAACGAATTCTTGCAGACTACAGTACATGATAAATGTGAAACGAGAAATTAGAAATATTCATAAGCAATTTAGGGAAATGCTGCTCACATCTGTCCTTTTTTATTTTATAATATTAATGGTTAGGAATGTGCTTGTAGGACAAATTGTACATGGTACATAGGTCATAAGGTCAATGGTCCAGTATTTTAATCAATCATCCTGTTTGTCCTGCTGAGTAATGATTGAGAATAGATTTCCCTGTAGGGTTTCCTCACTTGAGAGACACTTAAAGGAATGCCCTAGTGTTTTTTAAAGTAATATCTATCTATTAAAGTTCAATAACCACAGGCGGGGATTGTCTTTTACCAACAGCAAAAATACTGTAAAGAATATTAAATTGTTTTAACAAGCATGTAATTATAATAATAATGATGATAATAATGATAATAATAATAATAATAATAATAATAATAATAAGCATAAGCATAAGTATAGATACATTTAAAACCTACACTTAACACAACAATGGAACAATACAAAATAAAAAAAATAAAAATCCAATTATTTGCACGTTGCAGTGTCCAAACTTAAAGCCAACCATAACCACAAATCCTTCCTTCTGAAGACATTTGCACCACCATTGCATTAACCCGTAATGTACTCTTTCTCATGAAAGCATTCTACATCACAATTGATATTTACTTCATCTTGATCAGGTCATTCGACAGCCTGACCCAGGAACTCTGGCGGTAAACTGGGAATACATCTTGGATAGACACCAAGGCAATGTACAGGCCACAATGTATGCACATGTTCTCATATTCATTGAAATTTGTCTCAGACGAACCTTCAATCTGGCATGTTTTTGGGTGGTAGAAAGAAATCTAAGAACCCAGAGGAAATCTGCATAATCATATGGAGAACATGAGCAGTACTCGAACCAGGACTCTGTATTCTCTTCCAACAGAGTTTATAGACTGATAGTATTTTTGGTCTCTGACCTAATGAACCAGTAACAGAGTGTATTTATTTATAGAGACCCCTGGATAAGGATGTCTGCTAAATGCTGCTAATGTAAATGTGCCAAATAATTGGCAATGAAATTCCCAGTGTAAAACTACACTGGAGTCTTTATTTAAACTAAAATAGAGTAATAAAAGACTTGACTCTTTCAAGAGCAGATATTCATTCTAATTTCTTATTTACGAGCTAAAAAAAAAACAATGTAGATGTTTAATGTGTGGTGTTACATAAATTACTCCAGGCCGATAAAAGGTTCCTTTAAAAAATCTCAAATACTTGGAGATGCCTCGAGTCTTTAATTGAAGGTAAAAATATGAAAATGATTAAAAGCATATGCGACCTGTCGGTTCACATGCTTCATGGTATCCCTTTTTTTATGCGTTCTCTGTAAAGCCCTGCTCAGAACCACATGACACTTTTTGCTTCAGGGTGTTTACATGATATGTGATCCTTTTCCTGCCCTCCATTCTGAGAGAGGAGTGTACAGCATGAACCAGATTTATCTTGTTTTGTCTAAGCTTTCAAACTAAGGTACAAATCAGTAGTACATTTCCTTTTCATTATAAGCCTAAAGAAGAAAATATGTCCTGGTTGTTCTATAGACCTCAGTTACAGATTATAGTTAAAACACACACACACACACACACACACACACACACACACAAAAACATAACGCTAATACATGTGTGCTCCAAGCTTCACTGCTGAATCTGATTGCAGTTTCCTGGTAGGACGGCTTTATTCCAGGAGCTCCGAGGACCAGATGTCAGTGCAGGCAGTCCTGTTATTTTTTCTTTTCTTGCTATTTTTTTTTCCCAACTAAGACCAGGCTTTGTTTCGGAAAAGCAGAACATGTCAAATGTTTTCACTCGCCAAGGAAATCGGTGGGTTTTTATGGCATGAACAGCCAAAACAACAACAACAACAAAAAAAAAAACAGTTCACATTCATCATCTTACACAACAATACCTTGATTTGCATTGAAAAGCAGACTAGTAATTTGCCATGTCAGGTCATAATTACATCATATCCCAATCTAATCAAAAGGAAAATGTTCTCTGAACTTGTCAAAAGCCACGTTAGAGAAATCAGTTTCGCTGACTGTATTGTACTTTTTACCTTTTAACGAAAAAACTAAACTTTTTAACAATGAAAGTCATTTATGTGTGATTAGAATCAAAACATTCGACGGAGAGCAACAAATCGTATTCGAAATCTTGAAGGGGTTATTTTAAAGAGGAATAAATGGGTAAAAAGAACAGATTTTTGCCAGGATTTGAAGTGGATCCTGCGATAAAGGGTCGTGAATGTTTAAGCGAAGGATGAAATCCGCTCCAATTATCTTGTTTAATTGGCAATGAAGAATTTACTGATTCCAATCACATAAATCACCATGTTGAATATACTGTTGACTGAGTACCACGAAAATATATCTCATGCCTGTCACAAACACACACGAATGAAAAGCGCAATATGTTATTTAGTTATAAAGTTTTTGCAAGAGATGTTTTTTTTGTTGTTTTTGTCAAATGACAATGATTTTACTGTTGTTTACTTGTGGAAATCTGGGTGAAGGTTCAGATGGGTTCATGTGTCTATACCCATGAACATACGTACCACCCATGTGTGTTACCTGAACATGCACATGCCAAATTGTGACCATGTGTTTACTTGTTATTTAATGAATCTATATAAATTCTAAAATCTTGTTTACCACTTTGTCCCCAGGAAAGAAACTTAATGCCTCCCATCCCACTGGCTGGGTTTCAATGATCACAGTGTGACTACCATTCAAATAGACCTTTTTAAGGTGGACTTTCTCCTGCTTTTGAATTAAATGGTAATAATTAAATATTTAACCAAAAATGCTTGTTAGAATTGACTTATATTATCAAAAACAATTTAAAACCTGGATATACACTAATATGATGCATTTGGGTAATTATATAAGTAATAAAATTTTGTTAAATTAACCACAAATTACCATAATAATTCACAAAAATGTCAGTTTTGCTGAAATCATGTTTTTGGAAAACAGTTCCACCTTAAATGTGGGCGGGGTTTCAGTCGGTCCCCTTGTGTTACGCCTAAATAAAACCGGAGCATCTCCAGAAACACAGAAGGAAACAAGGCGGATTTCGAACAAACGAATTATAACGATATTTTGACAGTTTTCTTCAATATATCGACGGTAAATATCTAAATACTTTATTTTCAATGAATACAAGCTTTAAAAAAAACATTACAAACAAATCTTAATTTGACGCGGTAGCTTACTATATATATTTGACTCTCATTTGACTCGTTCGAAGTGTCCGCATTGTTCAATGACACTGTAATAATATTTAATGAAAATTATTTTTGCCACTTTTTTATTTATTTCAACTATTCTTGTTGTTAAAGTGCGAATGTTTTTGTTAAGTGTTTTAAATGAGGCGGAACCGGTCCGATCCGGTTTTCCATTTGAACGCACTGCGCCTGTTTTTCCTCAGGGATTGTTGCCTTTTCTATCGAAATTATTATTGACAAGAAAATGTATATTTAATTTAATAATAGTAATTGAAGAAAAAGGTGTCGTGTAATGTGTTCAAAGTGGTTGCGTTTATTAATTGTCTGAATGATTCTCTGTTTATGATTAATCACACATTTAACCCTGATTAGTGGGTAATTCTTATTTTTCTTTTGTATAATATCTGGTCTGGTTGATCATTTATTAGTATAAAATAAATCATAATCAGTAACACTGGTTTTAAACCCAGTTCCTATTCTATGATAATGAATGGACGCTGACGTAACACCGGTTATACTGATGCAACACGACTTCCGGGTTGCGCGCGACTCCACCCTTTGATGTCTAAAACACGTGGTGTGAGCATTTCATCTCTCGCTTTTCTAGGTCGTGATCCGAGACAGTGCAGAAGATGTCCAGCGACACAGAGGTCGACATGAAGGACGTGGAGCTGAACGAGGTGGAGCAGGAGAGGCAGCCGATGACGACTGGGAACGGTGATGCCAGTCTGGCTGTCAAAAACGGTGAAGTGAAGGTCAAGATTCCTGAGGAGAACGAGTCCAAATTCACTGGTCTGTCTAAGGAGGAGCTGTTACAAGTTGCCGGAACACCAGGGTATGTCTCTTATACGTGTTGGTACATTTCTTTTTTTATATCCCCTTGAGCTGTTGCTAATATAAATGGTTTTCCGTCCAGGTGGGTGCGAGCCAGATGGGCACTCCTCATCCTCTTTTGGCTTGGTTGGCTTGGCATGCTTGCCGGCGCCATTGTCATCATTATACAGGCACCTCGGTGCAAACCACTTCCTGAGATGAACTGGTGGGATAATGGGCTCCTGTACCAGATCGGAGATGTTGATGCATTTGCTGGGCCTGAAGGACTTAAAGGTAAACACTTTTAATAAAAGGCTTTCAAACTATTGGTGGATTTTACAGGATTTTAGTGCAGCTGCATTAGTTTTGGGGAAGAAACATTCATGAGCACATGACATTTCCTGTTCTTGTGACTCAGCTGTAGCAATCTATCACTCTCCAAGGTGACACTTTTAAAAAAAAATGTATTCAATGAGCGTGAGCGTCATATCAGTCTTATGTTCTTTGTTCAAGATTATTGCTGCATTCATGACTAATAGGGAACGTGGAACTTTCTGAACCTGGTTCTTTTTTTTGTTTGTTTGTTTGTTTTGTTTTTCTCGATTTTTAATATCTTTTTGATTGAAATTTCCTAAACGTTATGTGATACTTTCAAATAATTGTAAACTTTAATTTGCTTCCTTCAAGAGTATTTGCTGGAACTACTCTTCCATCTGAATTACAATTGCTTTGACTAGTTATTCATTTTAGCTTCAGCTACACTTTAATGTGTTTACTAATAAGTCTGTACTACAGAGGTGGAAAATTTTCCTGCTATGAACCCAAAATATGATCATGAAGAGGCGCATGTAGACCTATAATTATAAAGTAGGATATTATTGGATGTCAGTATTTGTTTTGTATGCGAGAAATAACTTGCTGCTGCTTTTCAGGTTTGGAGGCAAAGGTCGGTTCTCTGTCGCAGCTCAAGGCAAAGGGTTTGATTATAGGTCCTATTCATGTGTCCACTGCTGAAAAATTGGATGACCTGAATTTGGTTGAGGTTGATCCTGCTGTTGGCAATCTGACTGATTTGGAGGCACTTATCGGGGCGGCACGCAAGAAGAGTGAGTATCTAAATTTGCTACCGTTAAAACAATGTCAAGTGCATATTTTCTGCCTGCTACAGTCCTGCTGCAATGCTCATTTGCCTTTGATCAGGTATTTCTGTGGTTTTGGATCTAACCCCAAACTACAAAGGATCCGAGCCATGGTTTTCCAACTCCTCAGTGGCTAAAGTGGCAGAAAAAGTCAAGGTGTGTAATGATTTGTTTTTAGGAATGGCCAAAATTTTGTTCTTGCTGTTCCTAAAAATCAGATTGGTGGTTGTTTATCTTGCTGATCCTTTATTGTTTTCAGGTTGCTACTGATTACTGGCTGAAGAAAGGTGTTGATGGTATCTTGCTATATGGCGTCGAACGTGTCGCCAGTGTTGCACCATTGACTTGGGCGAGCATCAGGGATACCGTCAATAATCACACTGAAGAGGAGAGCAAAAAGTAAGCGTAAATCACCACATTTGTAGCTTTTGTACTCGGTTCCTATATGTGTGAATATTTTATACAATTTAAATATTTCAGCTCAATCTTTGAAATAGCTGGTAATTGTTCTTATTTATCTATACTTTTTAACCATGTCTGTATTTTCTTTCTTTGAAGGGTCTTAATTGGTGTTACCAGGGCCACATCTCCTGATCAGGTGAACATGGTGTTAAATCAGACCGGTGTTGATTTGCTCCTTTCTGATGTCCTGTTTGGCAAATCTGGAGCCACAGTCGGTCAGGTTGTGCAGACTTTATACTCCCAAAATGGGCATCGACTCGCTTGGAATTTGGGCCACCGTCTCAAGGGACACCTGGCGAGTATGGTTGACTCTGCAACCATCAAGTTACACCAGCTGCTGCTGCTTACCCTGCCTGGTACTCCCATCTTCAACTATGGTGATGAAATTGGAATAACAGATAAGGTATTTTTACCAGATGTATATGATTTTTGGAGAACTTTGGAACTGTGATAGCCGAAGTCTTTTCACTGATCGTATTCCTTCTCGATTTAGGATGCAGTGATGTGGGACTCGTCCAACACAAACGAAAGTGATAAGGTAATGAAAATTACTAGATCCTCTATTCACTTGGGTACAGTGCATGATTTAAAATGAGTCCCATCTAGGTGGTCAAATTAGAATGCAACTAGACTGCAATTTAATTGGCTAGCCCACAGGGCGGGTAAATACTCAGATGTTCTTCAGTTCTTTTTTGTTTGCGTAATCTTTACTATATATAGCTGACATGTATGTGTAACTTGTTGGAGACAAGTTACAACAAGTATCACATGAATGTATTTTAAGTTTTCTAAACCTCATTTAAAGCCAAAATGTTTTATATAGTAAATTAAAATTGTATGGATTTGATGACCTTGCGTTTGCCTTTGATATAGCCCGGATGCTAACATGAAGTTAACTTGATAAACAAACAAAATTTATTTGGCAATGTCTGACTGTTTTTTTTAATTTATTTATTTATTTTTCGTATCTTGCAGACCGAGGTTGAACGAAGGAACTCTCTGCGCACTTTCTTCAAGACCGTGAGTGATCTGCGATCAAAGGAGCGCTCTCTTTTGCATGGAGAGTATGTGCCTCTGCACAACAGCGCCAGTGCTCTCGCATACTTTCGCTCATGGGATCAGAGCGAACGTTACCTAGTTGCATTCAACTGGTCGCCGACTGAAGAGGTCATTCTGCAGCTGAAGCACGAAGTCCTTCCTGACAAAGCCACGGTTGTTGTCAGTACCAGTGTTGAAACAATGGCTCCCGACCAATCGGTTACTCTGGCCGAATTAAAGCTGCAGCCACAACAGGCTGTTCTGCTGAAATTCCCTTATGTTGCATAAATAGCTGTTCTAAATGTGCAGAGTAAAATGTGGTTGTCTGGTATTGTTACATTTAATGAAATTTGTTACTGTTGTCATGCTAAAATGTGCAGACTTGGGCAAATACATTAGCGATGTGTATGTAAGTGCATAAATCAAAGCCCTATAGGTCAAGACCAATGGTTTCATTGAAGCCCTTTTTTTTGTTTGTTTGTTTTAATCCATATTTGAAAAAATAAAGATTCCAAGTTTTAGCCTATTTACAAGTTTTATTGGATATAGTGCAATTTTTGTGATGTTACTGAGTTTGATCCAGTTGTTTGTATACCGTGAAACTGCAAAAAATTAAAATAAAAAGGAACAGTATAAGTGGTATATGAGTGGTTTTGGTTCATTTATTTTCTCAATTGCTTTGAAAAGCTTTTACCAGTAATGCTTATTATTATTATTATTTTTTTTTTTTTTTTCCTGTAAGTGATTTGCTATGTATAAAGTGTCCCTGAAACTTTTTATTTGAAGCAATTTTTCATGCAGAAGAACAGCTTCATCTCCCTACAAAAGCAGTCCTGGTTGAGTTGGGTATCAGTTAAACAGCAGGATTACTGCATTAAGTGTAATAACGTTAAGGAGATCTGGTTCACAGAGGTGGGAAATAAGTACATGGACTTTGTTATTGTACTTAAGTAGGTTTTTCTGATATCAGTACTTCACTATTTATTTTTTTGGACTTTTAACTTTCACTCATTACATTTTTACACAAATATCTGTACGTTCTACTTCTTAAATTCTTAAACCAGGCTCGTTACTTTAGTTTTATTTGGTATATTTGTTGACACGATCAATATACTGTGTGTGTGTGTGTGTGTGTGTGTGTGTGTATATATATTTATTTTTTCTTCTCACGGCACACCATTTTCAGCCCATCAACATATTTCTTGTGTGTGTGTGGCTTTTTTAATCTACCACTGGTGTAGCATTTCCTGGCTCTCACACACCACAGACATAGACTAGTTTACAAAGCCAACAAGCAACGCAGAAGGCAACAAGAAGTCAGGGGGTAACATGGATGAGGCAGAGGGAGTCGGTGATGTAAACGTGACTGAGAACAGAAAAGTTCCTGATCATCTTTTCTGTGTTCTATATGGTGGTTGTTCAGCCTGGATACATTCATCAGGTAACATTTGAAATTCTTTTGTGTTAATATGACGTGAGGTCCAAACTTCTTTACTTTGAGAGAAAAAGTGTAGTCAGTACTTCAACTTTTACCAGAGTCTATTAAAACATGAGTATCTATACTTCTACTTAAGTGAAGGATGTAAATACTTTTGCATCTCTGCTGGTTCACTAAAATACAAAAACAAACCTAGTTGCCATTAGAAGAATTTTTCTCTTGATTTCATGACAATCTGGATTATATGAAAGATTTGCATTACACTGATCAGCTATAACAATAAACTCACCCTCATTTTATTCTATAGGTTCTTCTTGTACCAGTAAAACAGGACTGACCTCTTAAATTATAACTCTAAAAGGCTCTTTAAAAGTGTGCTGTTGTATCTCAACAAAATGCTTGCAGCAGATTCTTGAAATCCTGTAAATTGTGAGGTGGGGTCTCAATAGCTACTTTTTTTCAGCACATCCCACAGATGCTCGATTGAACTGAAATCTGGAACTTGTGGAGGCCAAGTCAACTCTTTGTCATGTTTCCTAAACCATTCCTAAACATTTTTTTTACAGTGTGGCAGGGAAGATTCTTCTGCTGAAAAAGGCCACTGCTATTAAGAAATCCTGTTAACATGAAGGGAGGTATGTGGTCTATAACAATTTTAGGGACTTTCACCAACTTCGCTACCAGGCCACCTTCCTTCATTGCTCCATGGTCCAGTTCTGATGCTCACTTGCCCATTCTAAGCATTATTTGTGGTGGGCAGTGGACACAGCTACACTATACTGCCAAAAGTTTGAAGACACCTGGTCATAATTATGCTATGTGCTTCAGATGTTCCAGTAGATGTTGGAATGTTGGCTTGTGGAGATTTGTGCTTAGTAAAATCATGTACTGAGGAAGGTGAGTTAAGGAGGCCTAGGATGCAGTCAGTGTTCCAATTCACCTCAAAGGCGTTCAATTGGGTTGAGGTCAACACTCTATAGCAGAAGATCTCCCACTTTGACCCATGCAAACCATATCTGCATGGATTTTGTTTTGTGCACAGGGACACTGTCATGCTGGAACAGGGTTGGGTCTCCTTGTTTAAGTGAAGAAAAAATGTCATACTCCTGCATCCAAAAACACTATACAACTGTGCACCCTCAGATTTGCGATAACAGTTTGGAAAAGAACCACATATGGCTGGGAAAGTCAGGTGTTCCAATAATTTTGTGTGTGTATGCAGCAAAGATGATATACCCTGTGTTCTGTGTTCTGATCCTTGGGCACGCTGATTTACAGGTCCTTCCTTGGCCACTTTTAGTAGGTAATAAACACTGCATACCGGGGACACCCCACAAGACCTGTTGTTTTAGAGATCTGACCCCATCATCTAGAATAGAATAGAATAGCCATTATTTGTCAGATATACATTACAGCACAGTGAAATTATTTCTTCCCATATTCCAAGCTGGGGGTCAGAGCGCAGGGTCAGCCATGATACGGCGCCCCTGGACCACACAGGTTTAAGGCTCTTGCTCAAGGGCCCAAGAGTGGCAGCTTGGCGATACTTGGGCTTGCACCTCCGGCCTTCTCATCAGTAACCCAGAGCCTTAACCACTTATTATAATTAGGCCTTTTTGAAAGTCATGCCTTTAAGCTTGCCCATTATTCCTGCTTCCAACACATCAATTTCAAGAATTGGCTGTCTAATAGATCCAAACCCTTTGGGGATTGCAACAAGGTATTTTATGATTCACTTAAACTGGCAGACGTCGGACCGATGCATTAGTGAAGACTTCATTGGATTTTGAAATGCAGAAAATGACTGATACCATGATCACAGGGACTGTAGGACACTGCGTCTGAAGTTTATTGTGCAGATGTAATGGGGTAGTCCAGGGCCAGGTTTGAGAACTTGCCTTGTAGAGGAATGTATATGAGAAGAGTGAGGCTCCTATCAATAGTGCCAACTATGACTGATATTTTTGTGACAAGACATAAGTATAAATCGTTTAGAAATAAGATGTAGGCTACTTAGACAAGTCTTTGACCCCATCCCTGAGTTGTTACCGCAAAGGACGGAGTCTTGTCTCTTTAAGGATGCGGCGCATCTCCTCCTCCCTTCATGGACTCCCTGACGCATTGCAGGTGGACGGGAACCAATCAGTTCGTCCCGTTCTGGTCAGCTGACGCGCTTCAACCGCCGTCTATATATAAACCCACTGCTCGCGCTGTTTAAACTTTCGAGGCGGAGGTTTAGATCGTTTATAAAGCGTGCAAGTGACATTGCCTGCTATTAGACACGAAAAGGAATATTCAATAATCTTTATTTTTGCGTTTTGTTGTATTCTGGTATTTCTTCACCCTCCCCCTGATTATTATTTCGGGTTTTGTTCGTTTTCTTTTTGCGAGCTTGGCGCAGGCGCACCATAGCGACAGAGCGGTTGCTAGGGGGTGCGGCGGCCCGCTTTTTCCGACCCAAGCACGGAGGCGGAGTGATCCTGCAGTTCGGGCGCACAGCGGCTAGCTGCGGGACGGAAAGCGGAACCGACAGGCGGATTCGGTGTGGCGTACTTTATCCTCCTTTTGAATAACCAACATTAACAATGGTAAGTATTGGTTTGCGTTGAAAATTAAATAATATGTATTCAAATGAAAACGTATCTTTTGTGATATAAATAGCTGGGCTAACCAGTAAATTAGCTAACCATTGAATAGACTGCTGCAGCGCATTACCCAGACGGCTAGCTAACCTTCAGACGCAGGATGCTAATCTGTCCGGTGTATCGTTCTGATTTTTGGAATGAGAATGAGTCTAATGGCTTATTTTTCATTCAAAGGGCATTCAACCTCAACTCCGAGAGCTACATTGCTAAAGCTAATTGCGCGTATTTAATATGAAGAGAGTGCTAGCTGAGCTAAGATGCGCAGTAGACACCTTACATCATCAGGTCATCAAATGTAGTGAAATACCTGCCTATAATATACCGGGTCGATAATTATTGTGTAATTGACAGAAATAAAATGAATGAGGGTTTAAACTAATCCGATTTTCGCATCAGGACATTTCAGTGGGTTCCTTCATTTCTGAGGTTCCTCCATTCATGTTGCCAGAAACCGCATTAATGGTGAATTTCCTCACCAAAGCTGGACATCATGCGTTACTTTGGTTCCTGTGCAGATGCAAATCAGGCATCATGTCATTTAAGTGCAATGAATCGCCATTAAATCACAGCTGACTGATCCGAAGGGAGTGTCACCTGCCTCCTGAATCCCATCCAACACTGGAATGCAGCTTGGAAACATCACATGTTAAGAGGATATTTATGATGTTTACAAATCCGGGTTATTATCAAATAATAAAATCGTAGACTACAATGTTTCTGATTGTGGGTTGCTTCAACAGGCTGATCAGCTAACCGAGGAGCAGATTGCTGGTAATTAAACGTTAAACACCTTTAATCCGTTTTTATCATTTGTGTATGGATGCCATATATTGATTTAATGCTCTTTTGTCTTCCCCCCCCCCAAGAATTCAAGGAGGCCTTCTCGCTATTTGATAAAGACGGCGATGGCACCATTACCACCAAAGAGCTGGGGACGGTGATGCGCTCTCTAGGGCAGAATCCCACCGAAGCCGAGCTCCAGGACATGATCAACGAAGTCGATGCCGACGGTAAGGCGACGTCTTTCCGCCCGGCTAGCTATACATCTAAAAGATATTGGTGATCAATCACATTTTAAACTCGCAGGTAATGGGACGATCGATTTTCCTGAATTTCTCACCATGATGGCGAGAAAGATGAAGGACACTGACAGCGAGGAGGAAATCAGAGAAGCCTTCCGGGTTTTTGACAAGGTAACGAGTGCGGTCGTGCCGGGGTGATGACGTTCCAAATAATATTTCGAGATAGTGGTGTAAATATTGGCAAACGGCTGACTTTGTTTACATTTAGGACGGAAACGGATACATCAGCGCGGCTGAGCTGCGCCATGTCATGACAAACCTGGGCGAGAAGCTGACCGATGAGGAGGTAGACGAGATGATCAGAGAGGCAGATATCGACGGAGATGGGCAGGTCAACTATGAAGGTCAGCATGGTGTTTTAGGACAAGGCTTTTTAAGAGCGATGAGGGTGCTGCTTATAGAGAAGTTCAGCAGCTCAGTCTTGATTAAAAGGAAATTTGTTGCTGCATTGAACAAGGAAAATGTTACACCTTGGTCTTGATTTTATTTTTCTTATTAAGAGTTTAAAAACCTAATGAATATTTGAACACGATGCTAATTGCTATAGGAGTGACGGTCCATCTTGGACGTTGATGTAAAACACTGATGCGCACATTATGCTGCAGTGTTAGATTTTCTGGTCATTTCTCATCTATAAATTATTGCCTCAAAACCCAACATGAATTTACCAACCTTTCACTTTCCAGAGTTTGTCCAGATGATGACTGCAAAGTAAAACTGGAAACCAAAAGGACTACAGCAGACCAAACAGTGGGCAGCATACTCACTGTCAATCTTCAACAAGCATTCACACCATCCTCCTCCTGCTTTCCATTTTCGTTCTCACTCCCTATTTTCCTTTTTGTCCTGCAGTTCAACTCTCCTCCTCTGCTCTGCTTGTATTCTTCCCCCCCCCCCCCCCCCCAGGAAATTGTTTACCCTGGTCTTTATCTCATTATTCCATTAAAAAAAAAAATAAATCAAAGAACTGTTTACATATAATCGAAGATAAGAAAAAAAATAATTAAATATATAAAGTAATACATGTATCAATATTTTGAAAGTTATAGAACATATACTATGGCGAACAGCAAAATGCATGCTTTATTTGGTTTTGGCATGTTTCTGTGCTTCTCTGCTTGCCTTGATTTGGAACTTGCTCGCTCTCCTTTAACTCTGCATGTTTCTCATGCAACCTCTGCTCAGTGGTCTTAGAACTGTATGGTGAACAACCATTCATGGATTTCAGGGGCTTTAATGATTAAGTGGTTCAAAAATATATAAAAAAAAACGTACTTGTGTTGGTTGAGTAGCTGCAGTTTAGTGTAATTGAGTTCCGTAGTAACTAAGCAGACTAGATACTGAGAACCTTTAGGTGTGTGTGTGGGGGGGGGGGGGGTTAAAAAAACAAAAACAAAAAAAAAGCTAGCAGATTTGGCCTAGGGTTGCCCAGGCATGAATAGGGGAGCAATATTAAGCAAGGAATTGTACTACTTGTGCACTCCAATTAGGAAAGGACAAAGACAGACACTAAGTTTTAGTCTTAAACACAAGCCTGTTCTTAAAAAGCTCTGTCCTGAATAATGCCATAATCCGTTCTAGGCTAGAGAGGTCTGATGGCTCATGTCGGAGGATTTTCCAGCTTATCAACACGTTATAATTTTTTTATTTTATTTGTTCTGTAGGCAGAGGTTAGTCGTTTCGAGCGGTTGCAGTGTGTAAGTTTTCGTATTGACGATGTAAAATAACTTCCATGTGAACGTATGGTCTTTAGATTTCTATGCTGCACTGTGTCCAAGACCATCCATTCATGTCCTGTAGCTTATTCAGTGGACCATTTCTGGGTTGGGAATAAACGCATTTAAGCCGGGTACAACATTCTTCCTGCAAGCTATTGGCAAACGTACAATGGTGTACATGTAGAAAACATGCAATTAGGGAAAACCTGACCTTTTAATGAGGAATAGTGATGATGCTTCAAGGCAGGATCGATTCGAATCGCCCAATACCATCATTGTACATCATTTGGAAAAATAAATTCAGTCTTTGTAGCACCTGTGTAACACTTGTCCAGTTAATAATGAGCCAAATTATCAATTCAAGTTGACTGGAGGCTGGTGCAGGGACAAAGCGCCTGCAGGAAGGGTGATGTGCTCTGTTTAAAATGTTGCATCCTCTATAGTGACAATCTGTCTTTTCTACTGTTATGAATGTATTTTTTTAAATGTAATTTTAACTGTTAATTCTAAGGGCTGGTTTCCCCAGAATAAGGCCTGACCTTGGACTAAAAAGGAGTTTCAATGTAGAATCACTGGCTTAGGCTAAGATTGGGCTTAATGCCTGGAAAAAACACCCTTCCTTCTTTCCTGCTCATATTGTCAATTAGGGAACATTGAGGGTATGCGTTCCATTGCAGAACTGTTATTCTTGCTAAATAAACTTCTGGGACTTGTGTTTCTATACTGAGACTCTTGTCATTTTATTGCACATTTATCTTTTAGGACAAAAAAGTGTCATTTTGCTACGGTTTTCTCACGTTTTTTTTTTTCTCTCCCCCTCCCCCCTTTGCTCCTGATCTTGTTGTTCTTGGCTGACTGTACCAGACTGATTTCACAAATCTGTCATATGGCTTTGATTTGTGAAATAAATATGAGGCTTTGGACTTTTATCACTACAAACAAATAATAAAAATGCATCTTGTTAATGGAGACAGTCAATGAGATTGTTCTTACTCTGTAGAATAGTTACAGATCACATTTCATTCTACCCTGGATGATTGCAGGGGCTCTTTTTAAAACATTTTTTTGAATAATTTTCTTTATGCATTGGCGCTAATGTGTAAGTGATACCTGTAATTAAGAAGTGAGCAAACTGCATCCCTCAATCGCACTTGCTTTAAGCAGTGTCGAGTCAGGTCATCTCAAATAGACTTGCTTGTCTGTAAATTATTCCGACATGCAACTTAGAGGCCTTTTTATAGCTGGGAGGCTAAATGGTGTGTTTGTATTGTACTGGTATTAGTTCTAGTTTTCCCTTTCTCTTACTTTAAGTTTCCTTTATATATATATATATATATATATATATATATATATATATATATATATATATATATATATATATAATTTTTTTTTAGTAAGAACCTCAATGGTTAAAATAATGACAAACCTGAGTGAGTGTCCAGGGTCAACAGTATGATTCATGAAACGACGCATAATGTTGAACACGAAATGAATCAGGAACTTGAACAGAACGAGGAAGGTCTGAATATCAATTGGTTGATATAAATAGGTCCAGATCTTTATGTAAACAGTAAAATAAATTGTACGTTGCTCAGGATAAGGGCGTCTGCCAAATGCCACAAATGTAAATGTAAATGTAAATTTTCTGTAAAAAAAAAAAAAAAAAATAGAAGAATTATGCTAAGATAATGGTGGCTCATGTCAGGATTTCCCCTGCTCATCAACACCTTATTAAAATATAGGTTTTAAATTAAGCTTGTCACAGTCCAGACCTGTCGATCATTACCGACATTAACTTCTTCAGCAATTTGAGCTACAGGAGCTCGTCTGTTGGATCGGACCACACGGACCAGCCTTCGCTCCTAATGTGCATTAATGTGCCTCGCTGGTTGTCACCGGTTCACCACTGTTCCTTCCTTGGAGCACTTTTGATAGATACTGACCACTGCAGACCAGGAACACCACACAAGAGCTGCAGTTTTGGAGATGCTCTGATCCAGTCGTCTAGACATCACAATTTGGTCCTTGTGTCAAACTCACTCAAATCCTTACGCTTGCCCATTTTTTCTGCTTCGAACACGTCAACTTTGAGGACAAAACTTGCTGCCTGATATATCGCACACACTAACAGGTGCCATGATGAAGAGATAATCAGTGTTATTTACTTCACCAGTCATAATGTTTTAGTGTTATAATGTTAAGTTTAATCGGTGTATATATACATTTTATCTGCACTTACCGGTTTGCACAATTGCTATTATTTGTATGTCTGCTGCATTTTGTTGCTGTCTACCTGTACTATGCAATGACAAAGATATATCTATCTATCTATCTATCTATCTATCTATCTATCTATCTATCTATCTATCTATCTATCTATCTATCTATCTATCTAATTAACTTGCAGTAGTCATATATTTATTTTTATTGCTTATAATTGCTTATACATTTGTTGTAAAAGGAGACAGGTTGTTTGCAAGGTATATAAATATGTAAATATATAAATGTATATAAAAATGATTTAATAGTCTATCAGTGATTAATCCTTAACTCGGATATATAAACTAGTCCTCTAGTGATTTGCCTGCAACTAGGAAAAAATCACTATCATTCATAATTAGTAGAAGGAGTCTGAACAATTTTGCCACAAATCAATAAATTAAAAAAACCAACAACAACAACCTGAATTTAACCAAATAAACCCAGAATCCTTGTATATGTCTGTTTCCTTCTTCCTATCAGCGATTGGTAGTCCCGTGGCGCTTAGTCCCGCCTATCTAGGAAGCGTAATGATCTGTCCAATCACAGGCGCTAAACTGAGTGCGTTTTGATTGACAGCGGTTTTGACGAATGGCGTGACCCCTATTTCCGAGCCAGCCAATAGGATCAATGACAGGTCCTTTAAAAGAAGTTAGTTCCGGGTTTTCATTTCTAGCCAATCGGCGCGTGCTTTACAGCCCGATTCACACGCGATGGAACGTGTCCGTGCTGGAAACCAATAGCGGGTGATTTCGACTCAATATGGAGTAGTGGCTTCCAGAAAGTTCACTTATTCCAGTTTTGCTTTTGGATCCCTTTCAAGACTAGCATTTTTTTTTTAAATAATTAATGGCATCATTGTGCAGTGCCATAATTATACTAAGCGTTCACGAGCACGCTTCATATATCGTGATAGTCGAGTTGCATTGAGAGCACTGCAATTTTTTTTTTTTTTTTTTTTGCCTTGCGTACGCAGGGTTTGATATTCACAGAAAGTTACGTCGGATCTGAGCTTTACAGGTCTACCTTTTCTTTTGAGACTCGTGATCGGTTTCCTGGCACATAGTTTTCCTTGGTGCAGAAATATAAGGTAAGTGTGCACGCATACATTCATTCAAAGAGGCATGCATACATCTTTTTTTATCCATTTATTCATTCATCCATTCAACACATTTTTCCCAGGTGGCATATTTTGGGAGAGAAATGCATGGAGTGTTAAATCTGTCTGTCACTGTTGGCTAATGTATATATATTTTTTAAGAGCAATGAAGTCAGGGTTGCTTTTTTTCTAGTTTGCAAAACTCAAATGGCAAGAATACCTTGACACTTCCTAACTATAAATGCACGACTTAGAACGGATGTTTCATGAGCACTTTGATGACTCAAAAGCAGATATTAATAAAAAAGAAAAATGGACACAAATGGAGACTCTGCACCCCCTATTTTCCTTCTTACATGGTAAATCTAAGTTAAAATATTACCAGTAACTCTACTGGTATCTTGGATATGACATGACATCTGCTATGAATAAATACCACCACTCCTGGAGTAGGAAGTTTGAGTCACACACATGGCAAGAGTTTCCTTTTGCAGCTGTGTCTATGGTTAGTCTCCATGTGTATGTCATTTTAAGCAATAAAAACAATAACCTGTTTGATATTTCTAGTCCAGAAGCCTTTTAAAGTACTGAACTAACCAAGGGATGTTTCAAAAGTCCATGATGTATGAATATGCATGAATATGCTAATTAGAAGCACCACAATGCTCCCCTTCATCATGAAGAATAGATATTTCGTTTTGTTGCACAGAACATAAAAGTATCCCAGAATAACACGTTCCTGTAAAATCCTAAGGTTCTGGACGACTGTATAATTTGAGCAGTGGCATACGGTCAGAGTCAGCAAAGCCTTCTCCTCTGGCCTAAACACTATCAGAAGCACTGACCTTCATTTACAACCTAAATTCTAATATTTGTTCCATAAAATTTTATTAATTTATTCCCAACAGTTTCTCTTCATTTCGTAGTGTTTCTCTTGGCTTCACTGCTTCCAGTTCGTGTATGTGGATGTTGGATTTTTTTTTTTTTTTTTTTTTTTTGTCCGTCCAATCAGGTTTCAGCCTCTATGTGCTCCCTTGTCAATCTAATCTGCCCAGGGCCTTCAGAATCAGTACTGCTGGCCCTTTTACCATAGAGAACATTAGCAATGGATCTGTTTCTTTAACCAATCAGATTTCATATTCTCCTCACAGGGCAGCTAGCTGGCCCAGAATAGCGTCAGCATTATTCCGTCCTCTGATTTGGTTGGTCGGAGGAAAACTGTTACAGCCAAGTTCGACTGGCAAAACACGTGTAGCTCTGCACACATTAATACATCGGAGTTTTTTTACGCCTATGGAGGAAGAGAAGATTTTGAAGAATAGCTAGACATTGTGAGGGGGTCCGCCAACCCCGAAGCTAGCCAGCTTGTTTCAGCCCAGGAAACGGTTTGTTCACCACTTTCAGACCAGTGAATACAAGTGCTACCACTGGATTACATCCTCTGAGTAGCTGTTTTTTTTGTTTTTGTCATGTTATTAGACAAATATTGATTCCGAACCGCTCTAGATGATGTAGGTGGTTATGTAGAGGTTTGGAGTCTTAACTGGGTTTCTTGCTTTAGTAAAACGGTTTTCACTCCCCCATATATGTAATGCCACCTGTTGTCATTGCGTTTTGTATTGTATTGATGGTTTCTATAATTGCGACGTGATAGTGGTGGTATTAAGAGGTGGATTAAGTCTTGTAAGGTCTCACTGAATGCCCAGGTACTAAATGCATGGCACGCCACTGAATTTAAATATCGTGTGATTTTGTTGGAAATTTGCAAGTCACAGAGCGTGTTTATGTGCACCAGTTTGTTCTTATTTATCAGTGTAGTCAACAAAGTGACTCATAATAAATGGAAAATCTTCAATTATCCATGTTTACACTGCAAACTTTGCATGACTTTTTATACGAATGAAATCATGCGATACAACTTTATTAGTAAGAATGCTATTTATCACTCTTGTGCCATTTTTACATATTATTTACATTTGTTAGTAATTGCTGGAGGTGTGTATTAGGATATAACTAGGCTTCTGGGTAAATGTCTTTGCTCAGGAGAGTCCAATAATTTCCACAAAGGGCTGGTGTGGGTGCAGGTTTTTATAACAACCAAGCAGCAATTTATTCCAACTTGAGAGTCAGTGAAAAAGGAAATTAGATTTTTAACAGGTAGAATCTGTTGTGGCTTGGTTGGAATGAACAACTGCACCCACACCGGCCATTTGTGGAAAAGATGCACCCCTGTCTTAGCTAGCATATGGAATGAACGAAAAAGAATCGACCGCAGGCATTCTGTGCTGCCACTAATTTATTTTTTTCAATCAGCACAACTCAACGTTTTATTCTGCTTATGGCATAGTAATTTGCCTTCAGTTGTTCGATTTAGTTTTAATCCAGTGTGACATGCCATACCTTTTTGTTTGGAGGTCCATCGACTGTTGCAGTACATTTTATGAGAGAAGTTATGACTTGTATCGCTTATGTTATAGCAGCGATAAACATTTTGACTCCAGCTAAAAAAATACAGCTTACGTTGGCGAGAAAACGGAAAACGCATTGTCGAATGCTGCATTGTAACCAGAGGCTCTTTCTGGAAATGATCAATGAACTTCTCTGTACAGAAAGCTTGTTAATCCATGTATCGATCCAATACAGTTTTATTTGTATAGCGCTTTCAACAATGGGCATTTTCTTAAAGGACAGAGATAAAGTGGTTATAAAGAATGTATCAGTTTATTGCCTGTAAGTTTATAATTGTAAATTATTTGCGAACCAGTGGCGACAGTGACCAGGAAAAACTCCCTGAGATGGCATGAGGAAGAAACTTGAGAGGAACCAGACTCAAAAGTAAACGCATCCTCATCTGGGTGCCACTAATTGTCTGTTCATCATTATTATTATTATTATTATTATTATTATTATTATTATTATGATAATCAAACTTGAATTATCTGGCGTATCAGTCATGGTAACCATTGTGAAAATATAGACCTGTGATTTGAATTGCAGCCAGAAATATTGGCATTGCCGTTTCCTGACTAATCAGAAATGAGAATTTAATAAGAAGATATGATGTAAACGTTCGGCTTGAATTAGCCTTGTTAACTGTTGCAACAATCTGTGTTTATCCATCAACCAGACCTGCTACAAATTACTTCGGAGCATCAATGCATGCTTCACTTATGTTCTGATCCGAGTGCATGCACTGCTATTGGTGAGAATTTCTATTTATAAGATTTGAAGGGTCGATAGTGAAGATCTGTATGAAATTAGAGGAAATACTTTAAGGCTCAAAACGTCTGTTTTTCATTCTTGAAACGTGATTTAAAGCCAAACCAAATTTTTGTCCTGCAGTGTTAAGAAAAGTAAAGCAGCCTGCTTGTACTGAATACTGACTCGAGCTCAGTCAGTACTTCACCTCTGACTGATATCTTATGAAGGCCAGCAGGTGCCAGTTAATATGATCCTTTGTCTGTGTATTAAGAAACCCGATGCCTCTAGTTGAATAAAGCTCAAGTGCAGCTGATATTAGGGGGAATTTGTTGGTAGTGTTTGCCTGTGTGCTTTTTGGACGTGTATTCTAGTGAATTTAGTATGAAGGATCTATACAGCTGTGCTGTTTTTTAAATAAAAAATAAAACCCCACACATTTGGGACAGACATGAGGCTGACTTCTTGATAATTCACATCAGGGCCATTTAAAAAAAAAAAAAAAAAAAAAAAAAAAACTGAACTATTCAAAAGTTTAGACACCTTTTCCTTTCCTTCAAAGGTTTTTCTTTATTTTGATTATTTTTGCCATGACTGCTTTGGACACCTTTTCTCCTTTCTCTGTCAGCCTCATGAGGTGGTCACCATAGTCAACATTTTTGGTGACTAACTCAATCCTGAGAAGCTCCCAGAGGTGTTGAGTGCTTGTTGGCTGATTATTCTTTTCTCTGTAAACTTAACTCCACTCAAACCACCTCAACCCATTTAGAATGGGTTCATGTGAAAGCAAATTCATTCGACGCAGCACGTTATTTCTCTCCTTTTTGGACAAAAAAAGCTCTTGCATAACCTTGAGGTGTGCCTGGGGTCCTTGTTCTGTTGGAAGACAAATAATGGTCCCATTAGGTGCAAACCACCTACTGTGTCTGGATATTAACAGATCGAATCCATTCCTCTCAAACTTATTTCAACATGGAGAACTTGACACTCTTCAGTGTGAGCAGCCATGTTGATTTGATCTCACTGTGTAAACTGTGAAAGAGCTAGTGTTTTTATAAAGAAAATAAAAAAAAAAATCAGAATTTATTAAATTTATAATTAAGGTTAGTAGGGTGTCTTCTGTAAAAAAAAAAAAAAAAATTTTACATTTTTTTTTTTTAGTTGAGAGTTGTAGTCTGGGAGTAACAGGTTGAGACTTAGTGAGGAAAATCCGTACAATGGAACTACCACTTCTTAGTTTTCCTGTACTTCACATTCGTTACAGACTGGTTTTGGTGAGACGGATTGCCAAACTGCTAAAACGCCAAAGTGACCAGTTTACAGCTTTCGTTATCTTGGGTTTTTCCAGTCATTCTGAACTACTTTATTCCTCTGCAAGTTGGGGCCGCACAGTCAGAGTATTGTTCATCTGCAGTGGAATGTGATCCTTAAGCTTGGGTTGAAAAAAACAAGGAACTAGGTCATTCTGAGGCATTAGTAGATTTCCAAGCTTGATTAAAACTGATACTTTTTATATGTCCTGCTGTCAGTGAATAGTATGCTAATAGGAAGAAGGAAGAAAGGTTTGGATTTTAAAATACCATCGTACTCATCCTTAAGAGGCTTTATAACCTTAACCGTGAAAACTATAAAGGAAGGTCATCACCAAGACATTGATTGCTTCATTTTTGAATTTGGTTTCTCTCAAGGTTTCTTCCTCATACCATGTCGGTGGGTTTTTCCTTGGCGCAGTCACCACTGGCTCGCTCTAGGGATAAACTTCTTTTATAACCTCCAAGTATATGGCCTATATCAATGTATATTGCTGTAAAGCTGCTTTGGGACAATGTCCATTGTTAAAAGCCATGTACATATAAACCTTAATTGAATTATAAAATTGGTTTGAAGTTTAGTGCATTTACTTGTAGTTTTGAGACGTTTTCTTTTCCAAATATGATTAGCTTTATTACATAAGGTAGGTATACTGTATTAGCAATTAAACTGATTTATCACTTATTACTGCTTATAATAGGTTGGATGAATTTTATTTTTTTCCCCCTACACTTGGTCTTTATGCTCTCTATTATACTATAATGGAATGTTCTATTGCTGCATCAAAGTGCCTACATGGTCAGCATGGCTGCCCTGTACACCAGCTTCCTCCTGGCTACACTGTGCTAATATGCAATGCAAATATTACAACCACAGAGATTTAAATCACACAGCATTTCCTGATGTACTTTTTTACCCCAATCAGCCATAGCCATAATCTCACCTGTCTTTTATTGTATTGGTCATGCTTGTGTTAATGTAATAGCTCTGACCCATTTCATAAAAGCGCTGAAGGCGTGCTGTGATTTGTGGCTTCAAGAGGCAGATCCTGAAAATCCTGTAAACTGTGAGGTGGGGCTACAATGGATCAGACTTCTTTGTCTAGTTGTCTAGCATTTGTTTCCCATGTGAATCAGTGATTCTTTATCCTGTTTCTGGTTTACTAGTTATAATTTTTCGGGCTACATTTGGCCCTAAAAAAAAAAGAAAAAAAAAAAAAAGTCAGGGCTTATTTACACAGTATTTGATGCATCATTGGTTGATCATTGTGCAAACAAAGTGCTTGAATACCAAGGAATAGTATCTAGTTATTAGTTAATTTACTTAAGGACTGATCATTAGCTGAGAGCTGTTTTTATTGTCAGAAACACAAGCAGGTAAATTAGGAAATGGATAAATGACAAATCCTGGGTTCAAGTTTCCTCCATGTTTTCCTGTTTATTCTCACCTCCTAAAAACATGTCGGTAGGTGATTTGTACGTGCTGAATTGCCACCAAGTGTGACCAATTGTGTAAATGTCTTTATGGGCTCATGCATCGTATTGGAATGTATTTATTAGAGGTCTCCTAAAAAAAAATCTCCAAATAAATAATTGAAAATTTTACATTACATCTAAAATGAATGTTAAAAAAAAAGACACTTCAAATAAACAGCGCATTATGTGTCGTGTCTGTGATTTGCCTCTAGAGGCCGCTCTTGTACTGTGTAACTCAACCCGGAAAAACTATCGGGATGGATTTTTGCCAATAGCAGATAGTTTCCGCAATCAACTGAGGCAAATGCGAGCCTCATCTCGATGCACAGCCAACTATACGATACGCTAAAGATATCTATATATAAAGCAACTCCTCATATTCACGTAGTAGCAGTGGTGCTGAAAAACGAGGACAAATTAATCTACATTAAAATATCTCAAATGATTGGTTGCTTTCTAAATAATAAGGGAAGAGCGCACCTCCTATTAATTATATATAGTTTTTTTACCGATGTTCAGTTTTGCCATTGTGTATTCACGTTCACATTTCTCATTAAAGCCGGGCGTAGCTTTTGACCCAGTAAACATATTTAGTTATTGCCTAAGTAAGGGACTGTATATGATAAGATACATACACGCACACAAGGACACTTTAAGGACAATCACAATCACTTTAAATTTTACGGTCATACGCGTCCATGTATATACACATTTTCACATTTATCGTTATATATTTTATATTGTATAGTTTTTATCTTTTTATCTACCTTCTTTTTTTCTTGGTTTATTTCTCCTCATTCCATTTCCTTTATATTCCATTCCCTTTTATGCTTGAATGCCGGGCCGTCGGAAAAAAGCATTTCACTGCATTTCGTACTCTGTATGTATGTGTAAATGTGATTTGAGGTGAGAAGTATGACCTTGTTGCTGCTTACATGTTTTCTCTCCACTTCTGTTCGAAAACCTACTGTTTTCTAGTGCTATTTGTTATGCGCAGTAGAGCTGCTCTTAGCCTTGCCCCTTTGGATCGAGTCATTAAATGGTAATTCGTTGTGCTTCCAGGAGCTGATCATCTATACTCAGTTTCTAGAGCTACCATCTGGGGAATCTGCATAGTCATTGCATTGTGACTGCTTTTGTCGTTTCCCTTTTCCCCTACAGCATTTCATTTCGCTTGTTTATTCAGGTGTGCCTTTCTTTTCACTGAGTGCCCTGTTCATCTTTTGTACATCTTTTCAGCCTGATCTTGGATCAACATCACAGCGGTGTCTAGTGAGTTCTTTTGGTCCCTCTGACCACATGGTTTCTCACAGTTGGGGAATTGTGAGATGGTTTTTCCACTGCAGATACGCCTCTCTGTGGAATTGTACAAAATGAGGCAATAGCAAAACAGGGCTTGAAATGACTTTTTGGTGTCATGAGCTAAAGGGCATTTTGTAAATAATGTCTGTGTGAATTTGCTTTTTTTTTGGGTATTTGATATGTTGCAACTCTCTTGATTAGGTTTGCACTGCATGGCCCCGTCGACCTCTTAAGTCCACTTGTTGGTTTATCTTATCTGAAATGAGCCTGGCAGCTGTTTTTAAAAGCTGGTGCCTGGCAGTGCACGTCGGACCATTTGAATTCAAATGCTAATTGGGAAAATGCAATGTGACAATAACTTTACAATTGCATTTCATCTATTTCTGAGCATGAATTGATTGACTGTGAAAATGCGACAGTATTGCGGAAGTGTTAAGAAGAGGTCGACCGATTTTATCATTTAGCCCATTAATCGGCACCTACACTGGATTGCTGGAACTTTCAGGTATAGGCAAAAAATCCATACCAGTAGATTTTCCATCTTCTGGTCTGCTGCTATTATTAAATCAGCCTCTAGAGGTGACTTAATGACGCCACATGCTCTTTGTTTATACACGCGAGACCGCGTGCTGCAGAGAGAGCGCTATTATTATTTATTCATGAATATATTTATTTATTTAATTTGCCACATTTATGATTAATACGCTTTTTGAAGATCAGTTATATTTACCTCGAGTGTTATGGTTTTTCTTTTATCCAGTATCCATTTTAAAAACTTATTTGATTAGTTATCGGCAAGTAGGTTCCAACCAAGCTATTGGTATCTGTAAAATCTGCTATTAGCTGAACTCCTAGTGTTAAGCATGTGGATTAGAAGATTTTCAAATATCAGTTTAGACACTTTGTATTTTGGAAGTCGGCTTACATTTGTAGTCAAAGTGATCTGTGAATCAGAAGTGACCGTACGTTTATATACAGGTTTATATAAAGCTCTATTTTCTACTCTGTCCCAATGTTCCTGCTTCGAATAGCTCCAAGAACTGATTGTTCCCTTGCTGCCTAATCTGTTCCAATCCTTGACAGATGCCATTGCACCGAGATACACTTTACCTGTCTGGGCTTATTTACCCAGAATTTGATGCATCATTGGCTGATCACTGTGCAAAACAAGTGCTCGACTATTATAATCTAGGAATAAAACCACTATATTAAAGATAATAGATGCAGTCAATTTATTTTGCGACGGACCATTTACTAGCCAAGAACTGTTTCATTGTGTAGAACACAAGCAGGTAAATTAGGAAAAGGATCAATGACTATTGTTGGGCTCAAGTTTCCTCCATGTTCTCTTATTTACTCAAACCTCCTCAAAACATGTCAGTAGGTGAATTGTGTGTGCTGAATTGCCACCAAGTGCAACCAAATGTGTAAGTATGTATGTGTTTATGGGCTCCTGCATTAGTCCGGAGTATATTGACTTGACCGATTTACAGATGGCGATAACTAGATTGGATTGTACTTGCTGACAGATGGTTATTTAACCAGTAGTTTTTCAAATGGATGCCGGATAAAAAAACAAAACATAAGGACACTCCATGTAAAATATTAATGAACTTTATAAAACAAAAGGTACTTAATTATTAAAATGTAAGATATTATTAACTATTGATGCAAATAAAATGCATTTAGACTGAAACAAAAAGTAACACTCCAAGTTGCATGCAAAGTTAATAAAAAAGAGACTTCAAATAAAAAGCATGTGGCACCAGTGATGCGCCTCTAGAGGCCGCTCTTGTATTATAAACCGCAACCCGGAAAAACTATCAGTATGGATTTTTGCCTATGGCTGATGGTTCCAGCGATCAACTATCATTGCTGATTAATCAGCAAAACCAATGAATCGGTTGACCTCTAGTTTCAACATGCCATTATTATTCCATACACCATTTCTTGCCATTTCTTTTATATATAATATATATATATATAATATATATATATATATATTATATATATTATAAAAAATCTCACCTGCCTTTTTTATTTGTGGAAGCCGCTATACATTTCTAGTCAAAGTTGTAATCGTACATTAATGCACTCAGAGCTCAAGGTACCACTGTAATTGTGAAAGGAAGGAGGAAGACGGTAACCTTACTTGGTAGGCTACTGTTTAGATACAAGCTATTGTAACGTGTTGAGTCTGGGTCAAGGGGTAGCTCACTAAAACTCCAGTTGCAACAGAAATCATATAAGCACAGGTTTCCAAAACTCGTGCTTTTTTATTTTTCTTGGCAACAGCGTTACGGGTTAGTCAAAGAAACGTAGAAATGGGTATCAGAAAATAATAAGGACATAATCCTCAGTCTTACACACACGCAGTAATAGCGGAAGAATGTGTAAAGTTCATTAGTTTCAGTGTAGACACCTGTGGCTTATAGACAAACTAAAAATCTTTGTCAAATTCAGTGGGTGTGGCTTATATAAGTTAGCGCTTTATAGTCCGGAAATTACGGTATATAAAAAAATAAACAAGTGAAATGAAATATGCAGCAGCAGTTAAAACAGATGCCAGAAAAGTCAGACTACAATAATAGTTATAAAGGTTAATGCATATGTAACTAACTATTATTGCACGAAGATTGTTGCACATATTTGCCCTAAATATTACCAAATACACGCGTGGCATGAAACTCTATAAATATAACTGTATCTTGTTTACATCGTGAGCCAGGTGTTTAACTTAGTTGGATGAGTTCTATATTTTGATGGCCACAGTCTATAAATGATGATAAATATAATTGTGAACTCCAGGATTGCTTTTATGAGTGTAGGAGAGGATTCCCATTCATTTGTATTTCCACGCTTCACCACTAGAGGCAGACATACAGTTTACCGAACATGACAAGTAACCTATGACATCACAGTACAAATGGCCAGAACACCGATTGGCATTTGGCATTGTGCAACCAAGCAGCAGCAGCAGCTAGCAATTGACAGCAAGAATCGCACACAATCAATTATATACCCAGTGAAGTTGAGTGTTCTGAATCCTGTACAGAGTTTTTACTGACACGCTGGGGTGAGTACAATCCCCTGATCAGCTCACACCAGATATGAAAATCCTTATGGTCCTTCGTGCTAGATAGGAAAACTTCCTAACAATGAAAAACGGCTTATAACTTTGTTTTATAGACACTTTTTTTTTTTTTCTTTCTTTTTTACATTTTTCCTCTTCTTTCTGTGTAGATGTTGCTGAAATTGGGAGGGATGCGGGCCGCTCTGGGTGTGATGGCGGTGCGCAGAGCCTGCTGTCCATCCCGCTTGGCTCATACCTCATCGCAGACCCTGGAGTACAAGCCTATTAAAAAGGTCATGGTGGCCAACAGAGGTCAGCCTTCATGTATTTTATTCAATTCTTGAGACTGTTTACGTTCAGTACAGTAGATAATTTATTTGTATTTTTTTCCTTATGAGCAAACGTCTAAATCTTTTTGCAGGAGAGATCGCGATCCGCGTGTTCCGGGCGTGCACAGAGCTCGGCATTCGGACTGTGGCTGTGTACTCTGAGCAGGACACGGGCCAGATGCACAGGCAGAAGGCAGACGAGGCCTACATCATAGGAAAGGGTCTGCCGCCTGTCGCTGCTTATCTCCACATCCCCGACATCATCAAAGTGGCCAAGGTCAGAAAAATGCTCCTTAATTGACGGTTTGAACTGTCAAAGTTGTGCGGATAGAGGATAGGATCGTGTTCATGTATGTTTTATTGTCATTATTAAATACAAATATTACAATTATTAATAGGAAATAAATAATAAACAATACTATCTACTGTTCACATCAACATTACCGCCTTATCGACACCTACAGAACCGCATGGAGAAGAATTCGCTTATTAGCTATTAAGTTTTCAATAGTTTCCGTAGTATATTAGGATTATGCTAAGCTGTTTTAGGCTATTTCTAGAGAACCATTAAACGAATAAATTAAGATTTGTTTGCTGAATTGCCGTTATCAGCATAGTTCGAGGTAGCTTGAGCTCTTGCGCCTCGCCGTCTCAGCCGGCTGTTCTCGTCATTTTCTTTAGACGTGACAAATTCACTGCCACATTGAGGTTATGGCCAAAACAGTTTGGTCATGGCCATTTGAGCCCACGTGCAGGAAATCTTTGCAGATGTACTGGCGGAGGTCACTAGTGACCGCGACGTAAAAAACAGTGGTTTTCCGGGATCAATGTGTTTCAAACTAATTTGCGTTCAGTTTCCAGTCCTCTAAAATACATCGAACTGTAACAGAGTAGAGGGGGTCATATTCTTGGTTTATTCTTGACCTCATGTCTGCCACAAAGTCAACCACTTTCAAAGCTGTAGTGAGGAGTTCCCTCGTTTTATTGTACAGATCAGGGATCGCAGTTTAGGCGAAGTACTTGTGCCCCCCCGGCAGAAACCACCTCCTTCTCGATATACTTAGAAACAGCTGCCATGCACCGGGCAACTCCATCTTTATTTGCAGAATTTTCGACAGTCAAATTTCCATTGCGTCATTTCTAGAGATAAAAAGTAATGAAATTAAGTAGACAATTAAATAAGTAAAATATAAAAAAGTAAATAAATCAGTTAAATGTATTACATTCATTCAGAATTGATTAAATATATGTGACGCCAATGAACAGGATTAGAAATGAGTTTATAAGATGGACAGCACATGTAGGAAGTTTTGGAGACAAGGCGAGGGAGGTGAGATTGAGATGGGTTGGACATGTGCAGAGGAGGGAGATGGGATATATCGGTAGGAGAATGCTGAGGATGGAGCCACCAGGAAGGAGGAAAAGAGGAAGATCAAGGAGGCGGTTTATGGGTGTGGTGAAGGAAGACATTCAGGTGGTTGGGGTGAAAGAGTTTAAGCGTAAAGGAGTGTAAAATAACATGCCGTGTAAAAATAATCCATTCATTTCGATCATGTTGAAACTTGTTTTAATTTTTGTCAGTGTTGATGAACAATAAGAGGTTCCTGAGACGTTTATAAAGCAGACAAAAACAGCAGACTGAACGATCCCTTCCCTCTCAAGTTTTTATGTGGAGTTAAACATGAGCTTTTTACCCGACAGGCTCCCACAGTCATTATACGTTATACTTTTAGATATTTTATTTCAATTTACATTTGACAAAAAAAGAAGCATTTTGCGTCCGTATGAACGTGAATGCGCCAAATTTCGATTTGAGTTAAATCTCAGACAGAAATTCCAGCTAGGATTTATTTGTTTGCCAGCCATGAATCCTTCTCCGAGCTTAGGATAAAATGGTGTATTTAGACGGGATTTTCTCTTTTCTTTGTTTTGTAGGAGAATGACGTGGACGCTATTCACCCAGGCTACGGCTTTCTTTCGGAGAGGGCTGATTTTGCTCAGGCATGTGCTGACGCCGGTGTGCGCTTTATAGGCCCGGCTCCTGATGTCGTCCGTAAAATGGGTGACAAGGTGGAAGCTCGTGCCATTGCGATCCGTGCTGGTAGGCAGATGCTTCCTTTTCTTTGGCACACTACTCACCATGGGAAATATGAAAAATCGATCCTTGTTTATAATAAACAAGGGGTTTACTTCTTTGGTTTACCCTTTTTTCCATTTATTAAAGACTTTTGCACTGGATTCTAATATAACAGAAGCCAAACTTGTCAAAACCCTTGCTTCCTCTGGGGAAAAACCCCATTTCTTTAGTACGGTCGAGTTGCTATTTTGTTTTAGAAGTGATTCAAATGTCTAAAAACGTTTGCATCGGCTTGTGGATAAGCAACCGCACAATCTGTGTTTGCTCTCTATGTAGGTGTGCCGGTGGTCCCTGGAACAGATGCTCCTATCGTGTCCTTGCAGGACGCCCAGGAGTTCTCCAACACGTACGGCTTCCCGATCATCTTTAAGGCGGCGTACGGTGGCGGGGGCCGCGGCATGCGAGTGGTGCGGGAATACGAGGTAAGTCGAGCCGGAGAGGCCACATCTGCTTCAGTGCATCCAATGCAATTAAATAAAGCAATGAGCCACTTGAGAAAATATATTACTGTAGTTTTATCATGGGTAAAAGCTTTTTATCCCCCAACCCCCACCTGCTCCATCGTCTCGGCTCGTTATAGATCGGGTGCCGGCGCAAGCATAAAGACGGTTCGCTTCAGCGGCTCGTCACATGCATAATTTCCCTCATCTGAATCAGCAGAAGTTTTTTGCACAGTTGTGTTTTACAGACGATGCCATATACAGTTAATGCCAACTGCCCTGAAGCAAAACATCACTTGTTCATTTTTTTTTTCCTTTTAATCTCTCTCTCTCTCTCTCGTTTATTTAAGGCCTAATTTTTGCATCTTTTCCGACATTCGGTCCATCTCTGCACACCATTCATTTTCTGTTTAATTTTGTATTTTTTTTTTTATTTTGTATTTTTTTTTTTATAAGTTCACTTCCACATTTCAAAATGTAATGTGACGATTTATTGGCTTGCAATCAGGTTCAGTAAAACATTCACGTTTTGATTTGGTCATGTGGATTATTTTATAGCAGCTTTGAACATTGCTCAGCCAATTGCGAAAGAATCATGGATTGTGCGATATTGACACAAAAAAAATCTCGATTTTTGTTTTGGATTTTGTCTAACAGACGTTATAGTGCTGGCACCTAAATATGATATTCTTCATATTCTGTAAGATTTATCATTTCAGTGACAGAGTAATCTTTACCAATAAGTTTAAATAGATTTTTACTTTTCATTAGGTCTTTTTTTTTTTTTTTTTTTTTGGTCAAATTCTTACATTTAAATCAGTCTGTTGGAATAATTAGGCACTTTAGCTGTTGCCAATCAAATGAAATTAATATTTTATAATATCGTAATATAAAATACATTTTATAAATTTTAATAGCTGATTTTTGAGGGAAAACCCTCTGCAATTCTTAGTGTGATATTTATTAACTATATGAAATGCTATAAATGTATAAATCTTCTACCCCCATATCTTGAATATTGCGATCATTCTAAATGCATGTTAATTTTAATCTAATCTACTAGACTCCAGTACGTAATTTATGCATGCACTATGTAGGCGTGTTTTGTCTGGGTTTTGTGAAGTACTCGATGATGTCAATTCGCACATCGTTAAAACAATTACGATATTAACGTAAACGATATATCGTACACCCCTAATAGAACAGTGTTGGGTTTTTGGTTTTTTTGCTGCCCTTTTTTACTTTTACCCTTAGAAAAGGTAAGTGTAGTTTTATTGTGTGTGTGTGTGTGTGTGTGTGTGTGTGTGTGTGTGTGTGTGTGTGTGTGTGTGTGTGTGTGTGTGTGTGTGTGTGGTGTGTGTGTGTGTGTGTGTGTGTGTGTGTGTGTGTGTGTGTGTGTGTGTGTGTGTGTGTGTGTGTGTGTGTGTGTGTGTGTGTGTGTGTGTGTGTGGTGTGTGTGTGTGTGTGTGTGTGTGTGTGTGTGTGTGTGTGTGTGTGTGTGTGTGTGTGTGTGTGTGTGTGTGTGTGTGTGTGTGTGTGTGTGTGTGTGTAGGAGCTGGAAGAAAACTACCAGCGGGCCTACTCTGAAGCCCTGGCAGCCTTTGGCAATGGAGCCCTGTTTGTGGAGAAATTCATTGAGAAGCCAAGGCACATTGAAGTGCAAATTCTGGGTGAGTTGAATGGTGTTTAGTAGATAATCCTCAGGCAGTGTCTCGTTACTCCACTTGGAAAGCTTTAAAACCAGCTCCGGTTTCATCTCACTGTTTTATGGCTTTTACGGGTCTGTCCTTTATGCTTTAATTATCAGTCTCGTGTTCGGTGCGGAGAGTGGCCTTTTATTTATTTTTTCCTCGCTCTCATACTCTGTCTTTGGAGATAACTGGAGGCGTCACTCTGATGCTTCTGAGAGATATTTTAGAGTTGGTGAAAAGTACAGTTTAGTTCAGAAAGCATTGCTAGAAACTGTGTGTGTGTGTGGGGGGGGGGGATTTATCAGCTGTGCAAGCAACACGTGTGTGTGTGTGTGTGTGTGTGTGTATAAAGGAAAAATAGATAACTGTTACTGAATGGTTGTATTCTGATTATTTCAGTCCATAATTTTAGCTGTAACCTGCATAATAGCAATATAGTCTATTGTATAACAGTTGAACTTCTTTTTATTATTTATAAAACGCAATTATTGTCATACGTTGTTCTCTCTGTTAAAAGTTCTCTTAATATTCTACTGTCTTAACGGTTGTTCTATTTACCAATTATAAAAATGAATTTATTGAGTTGAACATGCAGGATATGGACAAAGGTTTATGGACATCTGACCACAAGACTCGGTTGCTTTCTGAACATCCTATTCCACCTTTTAGTCCACATTTGCTGCTATAATAATAGGAGGCCTGGGGTGCAGTCAAGTTCAAGTTCATCCCAAACGTGTTCAATAGGGGTCAAAAAGTGTTAGTCAGCGCACTATATCAGGCCTCTCAAGATTTTTTACACCAAGCCACGTAAACCATATGTTTACGAAGCAAGAAAACATCCTATATTATTGTGTGCCTTCAAATTGGTGGTAACAGTTTGAGGAAGCAGCAAATATGGCTGGAGAAAAAAAAAATTGTCCCAATACTTTTGCTTACTTTAGTGTATATTGTGGTTAGAAATGTTTAACTGTAGACTGAGTTGGTTTGGACTTGAAGTCTCAAAGGTGGAATCATAGGAAGTCCAAAGCAGTGTGCCAACCCCCCCCCCCCCCCCCCCCCCAAAAAAAAAAAATAAAATAAAATAAAAAATTACATAAAATAACCTGCTTTGCGTCGTCAGTGAATCGATGGTATGAAACTTGACTTGTAACAAAACAAAACAAGAGCTTTGGCGGTCGGAGGATTTGAAACCTTTAAGCCACCTCAGAATTGTTCACATTATTTAGACAATGATGTAAAATTTGAATTACAGATTAAGATTATATTTTCATGATTTGAAGTAGTTTGTGTAGTTTTGAACCAGCTTGAGTTCATGTGTACAATATAAACATAAACAAGCTGCTATCACTTCACCATCACTGTTCCCTGGTTGACAGATGAGCTCTCTTGTTGTTTGGGGAAACTACTTTTTTTGTGCATCATGCTAGCAGATTGTTATGACTGCAGAAACGGTCTGTTCTCATGGACCGCTTTATAACATGCAGTCAGCTTGTCATTATTCTGTAGCATGTTTTCCTGACTGTAAAACTGTAATCTAGCAACTGAAATGGTGTTTCAGATGCAAACACAATGTAAATAGTAGGTTTCCATACAGTGAAATTGTATCTCAAATTTTGGGTTTGTGTCCTGCAGGCGATAAATACGGGAACGTGATTCACCTGTATGAGAGGGACTGCTCTATCCAGAGGAGACACCAGAAGGTGGTGGAGATCGCTCCAGCCTCACAGTTAGACCCCCACCTCCGAGACAGACTGACCGCAGACTCTGTCAACTTGGCCAAACAGGTATTACTGAACACATTTCACACACTGTTTTTACTCTTTAAAAGTCATGACGCAACGCCGGATAAGTGCTGAGCTGCCGTGCTGATATTTAAGTGCACCCACACAGAAATGAACTCTTTCAACGCTCGAAATGTCCTTGTAGTAGTGCGTTATGTAAGACGCTCACACACTCCCACAAGCGTTAAATAGTAGTAGTCATATGCTTTTCTTTTTTTTTTTTTTCTCCCTCCCTTAACCCCTTTTAAAGATCGTCTTTTATTGTTTTGATAAAGAAATAGTGACTAGTTTTTTTCACTCTGTCTTCTTTTTACTTGCTATTGAAAGTTTGTGTTCACTTTTTCTTTGTTCAAATGGTCAGTTTATTTTAATTGTCTGATTAGTCCTTCCCCCCCCCCCCACACACACACATACACACACTCTGATGTTGAAAAGGCATTTTGAAACACTTTCAAAGTTTCTAACCCTTAGCAGATTCTTTAAAAATTTTTTATATCAAGATTTTTTTTGTCTGTGCAAGTGATGGCTCAATCCTGCTGTCGCTAAAGTGGTTGGTTTTGTTTCCCGATTTCCCTACGATCGCTGTAGATCTTGCTTTTTAAACCTTTATTATCAGACTTTCATAGAACTGGATTTAAGCCTGAGCAATGGATGTGGCAACATTTAAAATGTGATTGGAGCAAAACTGATTAATTACTGGAAACTTGAAAACAGCTGTAAAGGTAAATAAAAAAAAAAATTTCATTTAAACAGTGGAAAATGTTTAAGGGCTTGCGCTGGAGATTTAGTGGTGATTGGACAAAATTTGTAGGAGGAGTTACGAAAATTTAAATATTGTTATGTACAGTTCAAAAACGAAGAAGGCCCTTTAGGTACAATAGATCGGTTTACGATGAGGGAGATATGAAAACCTTTTTTAAAATATTCCAATTTCACGTGGCAGGCAAATGTAGCATACATATATACTGCATAGTTTATACAGTACAGTGGATTGGCTAGGCCATGTCTCGATTTACAATATATTCAAGTTATGATGGTTAATCGGAATGCAGCTCTGTAAGTCAGACGACCTGTACTTCCAAACAATACACAGCTTTGACCAGCGGTGGCACTAGAGAGTCAGAATGAATTGCTTAGCCCAGGGATCCCCATCCACCAGGCCGGTACTTAACCGTAGATTAATTATTAGAGGGCCACACAGCAGGAATAAAATCTTTTTAATTATTTTATTTCTATTTTATATAATTTTGAGGTCAGCAGTGTGTTTTTATGAAAAATTTAATAAAATAATAATTTCTGCACATGCCATTTTCTCCATGAAAGTTCTATGGAAAAACTGTCTTGCATGAAACTGGTCCACGATTAAAAAAAAAAAGTTACAGAACGCCGGTTTAGACCCTCCATATACACGGTGCCGAATTTTACAACTTTTAATCATGTTTTGCTGCCATTGACAACCTAGTCATAAGAAGATGCAAAAGAATGATACTATCTTAGGCCCCTAATAATAAACAATAATACTAAGAATCTAATACTAAGAATCCAAGAACCCTATAATTTAAATTACATGTACAAACCTATTCAGCTTTTTTTATTTTTTATTTATTTATTTATTTATTTATTTATTTTTATTGTTTATGGATGATT
Source organism: Silurus lanzhouensis (assembly GCA_039877035.1). Lineage (NCBI taxonomy): Eukaryota > Metazoa > Chordata > Actinopteri > Siluriformes > Siluridae > Silurus > Silurus lanzhouensis. The sequence goes on from JBCEWE010000458.1 coordinate 49,600, forward strand.
GGAAAAAATTTTTTTTGCTAGTGTATTGCATTTATCACTGGGTTGACAATAAAGGTGGAAATTGTTTAACTGATTAAATTATGACCCTTTTTTTTAATTTTTTTTTTTTTTATCAAACTAGCAGCAGACCAGGATTCTCTCACATTTAAATATTTTTTTTTTTCTGGAGACACAAATGACTATCCAGTTGTAATGTGCCTTATATACACTAGATGGCACTGCTGTGATGTCGTAGTCATCGGTCGTATGCGGGATTTAAGTGCTTCGTTTTTTATAGGCTGCTGATCAGACACCGAATCAAGAAGTGCGGCCAAGCTTTTATCGAACAACGCGTTCAGTGAATTGACATTGATTGTCATTACTCGCCGAGATCGGATTAGTGTGACTAAGAAAGGCTGCTTCGAGACGGAGATCTGAAAGAATGTGTAGTGGAGTGTGGTGCACTGCCACATGGCTGCTGTCTGCTACTGATCTGTTCATTAGACGTGCTGACTGGCCCAGCTCGCTGAACTAATTGCTCTTTATTTTGGTGACAGGATGTCAGCGCCTACTTAGGTTGCTTTAGATTGTGTAGAAAATGTCAGTCGTTGAGTTAATTTACACACACACACACACACACACACACACACACACACCTACTGTATGACGCACATGTACTTTTCTGCTATTATTCTAACCATACCTGTCAGGGTCTAGTCCCTTATTTGCATTTTATTTAATATGTATTTATGTAGTTTGTTGTGTTCAGGAAGACCACTCAAAGGCAGTAGACACTTTAGATGTGGAAAATTCTTTTTATGTTTGCGTACATTGTGAGGGAACAAAATATAAAACATACAGGGGAGATGTTCCACTAGATTTTGGAGCGTGCTGGTGTAGATTTTTGTGAGATTCATTCACCCACAAGTGTGTTGGTAAATGTTGTGCTGATGTGTAGGCGAGGTGAGGAGGCCTTGGGTGCAGTCAGCATTTTAATTTATCCCCAAAATTTCAATAGGGTTGAGGTCAGAGCTCTATAGCAGGCCATTTAAGAGCTTCTCCAACCCTTTTAAAGCATATCATCATGGAGCTGGCTTTGTGCAAAGGGGCATCAGCATGCTGGAACAGGTTCTAGTTCAAGTAAAGGGAAATTTTCATGCTACTGCCTTTACAGGCATCCTATACAATCGTGCGTCTCCAATCTTGTAACAGTTTGGGAAAGAACCACATAGCCTTGTCCCAATACTTTTGACCATATACTTTGTTTTTTTAAAATTAATTTTTATATTGTGCTATTTGAGCAGTAGCACATAGCCGGGCCCGGCCTGGGACAAACCATTTGAAAAGGGGGATGCACACGCGTAGACAAGTTAGAAATGTAAATGTCTGTAGGACCAATGAAACTGTAATTTATTCGAATGGTACACCTGACTTATTCATCATCTTAGTCGACCTGCATGAGGGAATGTAATTAAGACACAGAGAACCTCTACAGCTAAAAATGCCTGTCAATTAGCCATGAAAGTTTAAGTGGGTGTCAAAGCACTTACGCAGCCGACCGATCCATTTTACAAAACGGGGGCGGAGGGTTTATTTGATGAGCTGCAAATGATTCACCAAGACAGTTAAATCCTAGTTGGATAAAACTGTCCGATTTCAAGTGGTTTTATCTTGCGTGCCTGTGGAGCGCTAAACCCTTCTCGGCTTTCCGCCCGGCTTGGGGACAGCACGGAAGCCATGTTTGTAAACGAATCTCCATCCAATATACAAAAGCCACGTTTTCCGTAAATGATCGATACTGTAATGACAGCGATATCGCAAATAAAACAACATTTTGGACTGTTGCAAAGTATGAACAATCCATAAACTTTGGGTCAATTTATTTACAGGAGGATGTATTTATGGGCAAAAATTGTTGCAGAATTGACATGAGGTATCACACATAGCAGCAACTAAACAAGACTGTTGTGATAAATATCCCTGAGGATTGTTTCATTTAAAAACAAGTCATTAAAATAAATCCCTCGCTATGTAATGATTGTTCGTTAATCAATGATGGTTTTTTTCTGGCCTGGAAACGCGATGATTGGTCATTAAAAAAAAAAAAAGGTCTGGACAACCGTATAATCGAACTCTCCCGCTAGGTTCTCAAAACGTTCTGAATTTACAGTCCGTTCCTCACCGGCTCTCCCTAGAGTTCAGATCCTCATTGATTAGTAATTGAAACGTTGTCAAGCCTGACCTGTGTGTTATACTCCATTATTCAAAGATGTCTTGCATGACTGAACCCTATATAAATATAGATATCGATTAGTATTCAGGTCAGATTTGTTAGTGATGCAAAATTTAAATTTCCCGCATTTAACAAGATTCTTTTTTCTTCCAAAGCACAAGCAGGAAGAGTTTTTGGATATGACGTTTGCGTCGTCGGGGCTTAAAGTGATCATGGATCGATATGCAATTTATTAGAGGATCACTGTCGAAACATTGCTTATTGTAAGACATTTTGCCTGATTAGACTCGTTCAGATTGACTCAAGGTTACAGCCAGTTGAATGTTTACTTTGTTGATGTTCCTGTTGGGCGGATGTGAATAATAACTAGTAAACCAAGGTGAAGAACGATGTGCTTCTGACACATTCGTTACCCGATATTGATGGTCATCTATTCGGACATATTGGTCTGAAGATACTGTATAGAGGAATGCATTTTTACTAATGTGGTGTTCTGGTACTATGCGATGCAACACTTTAGCGTAACGAGGATCTGGATGAAATTGGGATGTGTAAAGAAAATGGAGCATCTTCAGATTTAATGTTAATATACATAACCCTGATAAGAATTGCAAGAATTTAAGTTGTAAAGATCAGTGGAGGACAAATGATGCATTTAGTAGCTAGACCACAGGGCAAAGAAGAGCCCCAAGGTGCTGCCCAGTCCAATTTGTTGGTCTCCTGAAAAGGCGAAATGGTAGCTAACAATGTAATAAGTCAAGTTAAGAAGCTTTTGTCATTTCAGACACATATAGCTGACTCGGCACACAGTGAAATGAGACCACGTTCTTCCAGAACCCTGGTGCTACATAAAACATCATAAAACAAAATGGTGCAAGAATATAGAGCTGAGACTAAAGTAATTGTTCTCGCCACAAAATGCATCGTGTGGAATCTGGTGCAAACAGAATCTGGTGCAAACACGACGGTGTAGGACATGTACACAAAAACACGCTAGCCAGTATGCAGTGTGCAGAGAGAAGAGTACAGGAGTTTACTTGTAAATAAACACAATGTAAACAGAAAAGGTTGTTCAAACCAGCATTAGCAGCAGTCAAATGGATTTGCAAAAAAATGCAAACAGTAATATAGTTATAATAATATAATATGGGTGGTGCTGAAGACATGGATGTGTAAAATGTGTGAGTTTCGATTTGTAGCAGCTCAGTAACGTGTGTGTGTGTGTGTGTGTGTGTGTGTGTGTGTGTGTGTGTGTGTGTGTGTGTGTGTGTGTGTGTGTGTGTGTGTGTGTGTGTGTGTGTGTGTGGTGTGTGTGTGTGGAGGGAGGAACCTGGTTGCCTGAGGTAAAAAAAAAAAAAAAAATGTTGCATAGTCTGGATGTAAAAGCCTGAATGCTTCGGAACCACTTCCTTTAAAATTTTTTTTTAATGTCCGGCTACTCGAGTGTATAATTGTAAAGCTAATTGTGGATTTTGAGTACTATCCGCTCCTAACAATGTATCACCTCATGCTTAAAGGTAGCTGATTGCTATAACTATAGGCAAAAATCTAACCAGAGTTTTTCCGGGTTGCGTTACACAGCACAAGAGTTGCCTCTAGAGGCAAATCCCTTTTTATTTTTTTATTTTGGATGTAAATATAAATTTTTTTCCCATAGTTATTTATGAGTTTAAGTAGTTAATAGACTCTCAAGATTTGACATGTCATGCTTTCTGTAAAGCTTTTCTGCTTATTGTATAAAGTGGTTATTTGAGTTGCTTTCCTGTCAGTTTGAATCATTCCTCTATGTCTAACCAATAAATCAAAGCGTTACCAGCCGCAGACATGTGGCTCTCCAAAAAGAATGTCCTTTCAGACACCAGAAATTACCTATTTACAACCAGCTTACTAGCACCAATGAGAGGCTGTTTGTTCATGAATGAGCAAAAGAAATAACCAATTTATTTTAATTTTTTTGCCTAAAGTGACTAAGGGTTGGTTGTCCTATTTGTTGAACGCAGCTCAACAATTCGGTCAGATATAAGCCTGGTTTATTAAAACTGCTCATCTTTCCACCTTAGCTGGTGAGATTTTGCCCACCGCTGATAAAGATTGCTGGAACAATTTAGTCTTTCCTGTGCATTAAAACCATATTAAACAAGGAAGTGTTCACAATAAATCTTTTTTAACTTTTTTAAATAAAGAAAATGCAAGCCGGAATGAGCAACAGGATTAGTCATGCTTTTTAAATTCTTAGAGAAAAACATGTTTTGGTCTCTGTGTACACACAGCACTTGTTTAAAAAGAAAAGGGAAATTTTTTTTTTTTTTCTTTTTTCCAAAGAGCCTGTTGTGTCTGGCATTTTTGAAAAGCCCTTTCAGAGTGTGTGAGTCATGCCAGAGTTTGTTGCTGAACGTTGCCCATTTAACGTTCGCAGCCGATTTCTGGTAATCGTCTAAAGATCGGCAAATGAAGCTTACGCAACGCTAAAAATGTCAGTGGGCGACTTCTGAAGAGAGGCCCGTCGTTAAAAAAACGCTCGTAACAGGAAGAATTTATTAACTTTTAAAAAACGAATGGGCTTCCTATGAGCTGGAGATTGAAAAATGGTTGCTTTGAGTGGACTCTGCTGTTTAAATGGCTGCTGCTCTCCTTTTTAATGGTCTTCCCAATTCCTCATTGAATCAGCTCATTTAGATTTCCTGTTTTTGTCAATTTGGAAATGTCATGGTCTGTAGCATTTATTGACCGTTTGCTGTTCACTCGGTGAGCAATGAACGGAAAAAGATTGTGTGCTGTTTTTTCCAGGTTACACAACAATGTACAATTTATTTCATGAATTAAACCACTTGGAGTTTTTCTCGTACATTCAGGCACGTTAGCCATTTCATGTGAGAAAATCTATAACTATCTTCAGTTTACAAGCTGCTTTTCCTGGTTTGTATCATTTGATTTGTTAAACTGTAATCCCCCGTTTATCACGATGGTTATGTTCCAAACCCGCCCACGATAAACCGTAAACCAAAAATGCTATTTTATGTATACAGTACTATACTGTAACATTTTACTTCATTTTATAATTAATAATTATATTGCTATTAATCAATTTAATTATTTCAACATAAAACACCAATAAAAACTTGTAGGGAAGTGTTTTTATGGTCTGTCGTGATATCCGCAAGAAACCGGGAAAATCAGCAAAACAAATGAGTTATGTGGCAAATGCAATTCCGCGATGAACCGGGAACGTGAGAATAGGACCACGGTAAAGCGGGGGATTACTGTATTATACTTGCAGTCCCCGACTTGGAGATGCGTTCCGATGACCCAATCGTTACGTCGAAACATTTCCTTGCCTACCCAGGAGTCTTAAATGATGTAAATCAGTATGGGGTACTATAATGTATTTTAATAATTTAACAAATTACAGTACATAGTTTAGCAATACAGCAATTTACAGTACAGCAGGTATATAACGATGTATACGTATGTTGCAGCGGGTTTGTGGACGAGCTAAAATTGGGCTTTGAAACACCTGTGAGGGAATAATTGGATGCATTATGCCTGTTATACATGTTTAAAAAAAGGAGTTTTTGCTGATGTAGTACGTAATGTTGCTAAATTGAGGATTGGCTGTGATATGTTTAATTATCAGAAGAAAGTCTTCTTTGAACTGTGTGTACCCTATGGGGAAAGCAGATATAGCAATTATAGATCGCTTTGGTTGTCATTGTTTTTTTTTGTTTTTTTTAAATGGTATCTCCTCTGCTTTTCTTCTGTCCTGTAAACCCCAGAAGAAAAGATTGCAGACATTTATAAATGTGTGAGGAACACTCGGATAAATGAAGAACGACAGGAAAAGGAACATACATATATATATATATATATATAGAGAGACTGGAAAGAGAAAGTGGGATGGAATATGGTGATTTGGATAATTTGTTTCTCCAATCAACTCTCCTTTCTTTTGTTCATTGAAAAATTCATTTGCATGATTTGTCTTATAAAGTATGGGTTGATGCAATTTCAAGTTGGTAGTTCTTTGAGATTTGACGAGATACAGAGCTACTTGAAATTGCAATTTTAAATAAGCTTATTAAATATTGAAAATTTAAATAAATTATTTATAATTATAATTAAATAATTTCATTTTAAAAAGGTGGTTTTCCACAACCCACCAAAAAACAGAAAAAAGCTCTCCCCTCTTGTAATAGTTCTTGTGATAGTTAGGCATCTCACAAGGCTTCATACGCTTCTACATTTACCCGCTGCGCGAAATGCAAAATATTTTTACAAGTTTGTCAACTTTAATCGTGAAATCTTTAGTTGAACCGCTGTAACTCGTGACTACCTGTATTGTGGTATGGGAAAATTATATTTTGAGCATGAAAAATACATTACTGACTGACGGGGGTTATTCTCAAAGTGCGTAATTGTGTTGGAAAGTAACCATGACGGCAAATCTCAATAGTTTTTTTTTTTTTTTTTTTTTCTTGAGGCCTACATTGCAGTGTTTAGCTGCACACACACACACCCCCATTAAAGCAAAAGGAATGAATTAAAAGTGCGAAGAACTCTAGTGCGAGCGTTACGATGCCAAAGATGTAACCAGGGCAACGGCCTATTTGTGTGTATGCGTGCGGTGATTAATGCAGAAATTCGATCGTATATATTGCTTTCCGTGACATTTCACATAATTTGCTGAAATCTTAGCAAGCCACCGATTGCACCTCGCAACCCTGCGAAGGTTTAGACGACGCTGTGACTGCATGTTTAATGCACTTAACTATATGTGCATCGCCTAAACACAAACTTAAGATCGCTGATGCATAAATTTGCACACCTTATTGCTTGAATTGGCTGTAAAGTCGGTATAAGCGAATTATTTATTTTTTTATTAGCTGCTGCGCTCATGTACAGGCTCTGAGAAACATATTAGGCCAAGTAGGACATGTTCTTTTGTTTTGTTTGTTCGCTCGCTCAGTTTTCAGTGTTTATTGATTAACTCTGACAAACACCTCTCTATTAACACTGGTGTGTATAGCATGCGCATGTGTTTTGCATAAGTGGGAAATGAGGGGATTTGAAGAGACGGGGAGAAGGAGCGAGTGTGAGATGGAGAGATGATATTTCTCCCCCATCTGTTCATTCATATGGCAGTAGGAGAGGGAAGAGGAAAGTTAGGATGGAGAGAACACTTGGCCAGGCTTTTCAGTGCAGATTTCTCAGTGCTAACACCATGTTTAGGCAGTTCGACGCCTCTTGAAGCCTCTTTAGCATTTTGTTCAGTGCTGTTCATCATAACACTTCCATTACCAACAAGATGGGTTCAGTATTCTTGAGGCGAATTGCTTATCACTTGTGATATGGTTTGACGACTGAGGCTCTATTGAGCAATTTACCAAAGCAGCAAGTATGATCATGGCTACTGCGGTGGTGTAATGGAGACTGCTTTTAAATAGGAACAGCTAGATCTTCACACTGAACAGTTCTTTTAGGAGAATCTGTGGCACTTTTCCAACAGGTACGTCACTGCACGATAAGTTACCCAGTTCCTTTTTTTTTTTTTTTACAGAGTTCAGTGTTAAATGCAATTTATAGTTGTGTTTTTTCATTTTTTTTATGTAGCATTTTATTTCTTTCTTGTGAGCCAAAGAAAGTTGTAAGCACTGGGCTTTTAATTGGGTCTATCTCACATGATTCTGACCTTAAAATAAAGCCCATCTTTCTCACATGATTTTAAGTAAGATATATAAATAAAGGAATTTTTTACCAGATTTTGTAAATAAATCTCTACCTCCAGGTAGTAGCTAAGCTAAACTCAGAGACCCCAGGGGTTGTTTGGCATGGCCAGAGACCCCCCCATAATAGTTTGGCTAGAGTCAGAGGTTGCAGACATTTTGCTGCCAGGGGTTATACTGGTTTTGCCGATTTTGATTATTATTTGGATTTTCTCAAAGAACAAATATCCAGATGTGCTGGGTGCAGGAAAGTGGGAGATAATAATAATAATAATAATACCTCCAAGTAAACATTTCCATTTCCAGTTTCTCGTTAAATAAGTTATGCTGAAGCCATGGCTTACAATCTGATTTATTTTTTTTTTTTTTTATAATGCTAAACATATCTTCGTTGTATTAATAAGAAGATTGACTTTTCGAAAAGTCAATTGCATCTCCAAATCCAGCACTACTGCCTGAGAGATTGCAAATAACCACTGTTTGGATTTATCTGTTTAGTGGAATCAATGGAAGCCAAGTCTTAAGTATAAAATGAGTATATTGTACTGACTTGGACCAATCAGTCTAGTGGAACATGTTTGTGTTGTAGGGTAATCCACAGCGGACTAGTCAGGTATGTCCCAATACAAAACAGCCTGGTGCATTGAAGCATGATTTTACATGCACACACTGAAGCAACAGTACCGCGAGTAGCATTGTTATTCACACACTCGCTGCGTTTTTGATGTACATCTGGAAGGCTTAAATTCGACTTTATCTAGAAACAAAGCATCCCATTGCTTTGTCAGGTTTCCAGATCGATTTTTCAATGTTTTGCCATTGTGTGCACACAAATGTTAAACACACTTAAAAGCTGTCTCAACTTTTCACTGTTCATCAGGATTGTTGTTAGTTATCTTAAAATCTAAAACTCTGAACTTGCATTAAAAATAATACACTGTGAACAAAAGTATTAGGATTCTAGAAATTATTCGTCATAGAGGAATGCTCAGTAAATGTAGGGAGTATGGCCTCAATAACCCTGCAGTAAGTGCTGTGTGCATGTGAATAATAAATGTGCAGGGTAGAAATTCAACTGAATCATCAAATCTGGTTGTTTTAACCAAGATTATCTTGAAAGATTTTTTATTTCAACTATTTTTTTAGTTCCTCGTTTTGGGCTAATCGCCAGTTTTGTAGATTTCCAGTTTATTCCCAAGAATTCTCATTAATTCTCATAGATAATTTCCAGTCTTAAATTCATGGAGTACTGCACCCCAGGCTTCTTCACCTCACCCACATCAGTACCTTACTTTATTAACCCCCTTGTGGTTGAATGAGCACAAATCTTCACAACCACATTCCCAAATCTAGTGGAACATCTTCCCAGAAGAGTAAAGGTTATTATAATAGAAAATGAGAACTAAATGTAAAATGAGATGTTCAAAAACACACCCCAATCTTATGCTTTACCACAAAGCTGGAGGCACTCAATTGTACAGGGTGTCTTTAGATGCGCCATAATAACATTTTGTATTTACTTGAATTTGGAAACCCAAAACCTGTTCCAGCATGGCAATGCCCCTGTGCACAAGGTGAGCTCCCTGAAGATCTGGTTTGCATGCTTTGGAGAGGAAAATCTTGAGTGGCCTTCTATAAGCGCTGATGTGAATAACACTCGCTTCATCATGGCACCCGTTAGTGGGGGGGATGAATATATAAGTTGATGTGTTTGAAGCAGGAAAAATGGGAGAGTGTAAGGATTTCTAGGCAACTGGGTCAGAGCATTTTCAAAACTGCAGCTCTAGTAGGGTTTTCCTGTTCTGCAGTGGTCCTAGGAAGGAACAGTGGTGAACCGACGACAGGGTTACGGGTGGCCGAGGTGGCTTATTGGTGCAGGTGGGGAGCGAAGGCTGGTCCGTGTGATCCGATCCAACAGACGAGCTCCTGTAGCTCAAATTGCTGAAGAAGTTAATGCCGATAATGATCGATGGGTCTGGACTGTTTTGGCAACAAAAGGGGGACCAACACAATATTAGGCAGGTGGTCATAAAGTTATGCCTGGTCGGTGTATAAGCAGAGAAATCCATTTTTTCATATAAATGCATAAATCTAATCACTGAATGAAGCAAAAGAGGTGATTCTAACATTTCAACCCTATTTTCAAGTTAGGGGTTTAAGTTTCTTAGTTTGGGAACCCCTGCTGTCGAGTTACTCCACAATTTTACTGTATAGGTTTAGTTACTGCCCTTGATCTTTGAAATTTTGTATGTACTGCTTTTGAAACAGCGTTTCACAGACGCCAGGAGATTTACTTTAATTGCTTAAATTTGAAATAGTGTATATAGCAAAGATTTTTATAAAGTCTAAAGTAAATGGTAATCTTTCCTTTACTATACAGTTCCTGAGCAGCTTTCGTATGTCAAATGAATGGTGTTAACTGAATTCTAATTAAGCAACATGTCCCTCACTAACTATAAAATCAATATCTAATAAGACCATTAAAGTTGGTTCTTTGTAAAGGCAGAAGAGAATGACGTACACAGACTATCAAGACACGTGTTCACCAAGAAATGTTTTTAATTCTTTTAATTGACATTTGTTCGTCATCAAACCCTGCCTGATTCATAAATCAGCATTGCTACTCCAAGTAGCCAGTAATTCAATGAAATCTGCCTTTGTTCAGATTTATCTTAGCCAGAAATATATAAATAAATAAACTTCAAATATATGGCAAAACCTATATCCTAAAATGCTACATTGAGCTCAGTACTGAATCAGTGAGTGCGCGTCATGCTGTTGTGTCCGTTCGTCTACTTCATGGCCGAATGGGTCTCCATTACTTAGAATATTGCGTGTCGGGCTGAATACAATGAGTTTCCAGTTTACTGCTATTCTGTCTGACTTACTCTGTGGTGGATGAAGTACACAAAACCATGCACTTGAGCTAAAGTAAATATAAACTAGTTAAAATATTACTCTATTAAAAGTGCTTTCACTTGATTAAATGGACAAAAATATTTGCCTCACAAAGTACTTAAGTATCCAAACTACTATGATTTTATTATGGTTATAATGCTCCTATTATAATTTTAATCACAAGGCTGTTGCTTTAATCAACACAGTTTATGTAAAAAGAATGGAATATGAGGTTTTTTAAATCAAAATCAGTGTTTGTGTAATTAGACCTTTCTTTTCAACTGCTTCAAAAAAAGAAAATTGCACAAATAAGGCCATGAGTTACTTCCTCTTAAAATGTTCTGCTTGCTGCTGAACTGTATGTTGGTGATAAGTAGATATCACCAAGCACCAATCAAAACGAGTTCAAAATGAAGCACACGCTCGACCCTGATTGGTGGCTTGCCTGTGCGCTTCACCACTTTTTATCCACTCAAAAAGAACGACTGATTTTGCGAAATGTAGTAAAAAGTATGATATTTGACTGAAGTATAATGAAGTTAAAGTAAACGTTTCCCCAAATGGAAATGCTTAAGTAAAATACAGGTATGTGGAAAAAAAGCTACTTGAGTACAGTAACAACTTACATTTACTTCGTTACTGTCCACTACTGGTTCTGAGCCTGTCTGATGTTACACACAACTCCATCAACTTTCATCATCTGCTCATATCAGAGAAACCAAAACATCATATTTAATTAAAACAATATGCCACTAGAGTGCTCATGGGCTCAATCCTCTACCTTCAGGTGTTTTCCTGCACTCTGTGTTCCAGAATGCTTGATTTGAATACATTCTTAATCAGTGTCTTTTTTTCTTGTAAAAAGAAGCCTGGTTGGGTCCTGTCTCAGGCTGGGCTCTATTTCGATTTCACTTCATGAAGATTCCGGACATTGGACTTTCAGGATGAACAACCTCATCAATACTCAAAATAACATTCTGCATATGCTGTTTCTTCATCATTTAAAGGCTCTTGGTGTCCTCTATATTGATCTCAAATTTTGAGCTTAAGTAGCTCAAGATCTCCTGGTTCCACAGCTCCAACTGACTGGTATTTTGAATAGTTTTTAATGATTTATAATCACACTCCCCAGTTAGTCTGGTTGCTCTCAAGGTTTCTTCCTCATACCATCTAAGGTAGTTTTTCCTAGTCACAATCGGCCGAGGTTTGCTTATTGGGGAGAAGTGCGTAAATTTAAATAAGTGAACCCAAAACAGTTTTAAAGAATATAAGAATTATAGAAGGGTTCATTGTTAAAAGCGCTATAAAAATTTATTTTAATTGAATTTACAAGCAACCTAAACAATCCTAATTATACATAGTGATTCATGAATCATGAATAGTGATTGAGGTTTCTTCATAAAATTGAGCAACCAATTCAGTCAGATTGAAGGGGTTTGGTGGCATGGATGTCCAATAAGGCAGAAAAAAATTGCCATGGAAACGCCCGTATCCGATTCAAAACTACATTGCACAATGCGGTGGTGTTTGTCTTGTTGCATTTCTCGTTGGCTACAAACGTGCCTTTAGCTAGCTCGGAGATTTGTTTGGAAATCTGACTCGAATCGCTATACTTAGGATACATTTTACAGTACTTTTGGAGTCTGTAGTCAAATCGAATACTTTCAGATTGATAAAAATTGCTGCATGCATACAAACTAGGGATGTGCATAACTGATAGCTGAAGATACGATACATTTTAAAGATGCATACGAAGCAGCTACTGAAGCGATTCGATACCATTCACTCCTATTACGATGCAGTGAGGAGCCGATTTAGATTCGATTCACCGCAGTGGAAAAAAATATGATGCAATTTAATAAGGTACAGATAGTTTACTTTTATTACTTTGGTTTAGACAGACACGCCTTTGTAGTGGCAAGAAAAAAAAGAAACCTTTACCATGGAAATCTGTATACCAAGTGACTCCCTGGACACGCTTCGGTCTCCATAGTGTTGATGCGTCGTATTCACATAGCAGCAGTGGTGCTGAGCGAGTGTGCAGAGAAACCGTGTCAATCTACATATCAAACATTAGTCTCAAAGTATTGGTCTATCGACATAATAAAAGTATAGCGCATCTACTAATAATTATATATAAATATATTGGTTTTTTTTTTCCCAACGCAAATATGTTAAAGCATTGCGTTGTGATACAAATTCCAGCATGTATCTGATGCACTTATTTTTATTTTTATTTTTATTGATGCTTCACAACGTTAACCTTTTATGCTAATGTGAATGTCTAGTCAAGCATTTAACATACCCAAACATGGGAAGGTTAAAATGCTTCCTACTAGACACACAAAGCCAGACATCTTTCCTGTTCAAATGGTTACTAAACTACTTATTGTGTGTCTGAAAGAACCTCAATATACTCTGAAGAAAAGGCCGACTGACCTCTTCAGCATACATGAGGCCATAAGCTGTAGTTATCATTATTATGCTTGATGTCGGACAAAGAGACACGATCGAATCCATGCAGAGATCAGTTATGCTTTCTTGTCTCCCAGACATGGAGTCTGCGGCAGAACTTGTGGTCTTCAACTAAGGACCAATGTTGAGCCGGATGAGTATATAATAAACCTCTCTTATAACGCCATTTTCTGGGAAAACGTTTGTTGATCTATATGTCGCTGAGGTTGTTTTTATAGTGCATTTTCCTAAATCCTAAAAACATTTTGTTTTTAATTATGTGCAACAAATTTGCTATACATAAAACGATAATGAGTCCATAAGGCTCATTGGGAAATATATACACAAACAAACACCAGCAAATACATTCGTTATACGTTTTCCATTGAAAAACATTGATCTGAAATCGCTGCTTGAAGCTAAGACCTTTAGAATGATGTATAGTTTTTTATGGTTGCTCTTCTCCCTTTTTATTTAGTCTATTGCGAAACATTAACACCTGAGAACTATGGGATATCGTCACGCGGCGCTGAAGACCAAGGGGTTAAATGAGCGGGACTGGCTCCCCATGCAGCTGTATTACACAGCTGACTTCAGTGTGGATTTAAACAGTTTTTGAGCACTACACAATCATAGATTAAGACCTTTCTGTTCAGTTACAATTACCGCTGCTCTGTGCTTATAATATGGAGATTACACGTCCCTCCGTCCTTCAAAACTGATCTACTCCTGCATTTACTTCCCTTCACTTCAGTGTTTTCTTACTCCGGGTCTCCTGTGAGCCTTGTTGTTTAATTGACTTGCAGCTCTGTGCTACGGTGATTGGCAGGAAATTTGATGTAGCACCGACTGGTTTTAATCTCTTACCCCCAAGACGGACCCGGTGTTTTCCTAGTGACTCCGGTGCAGTGTCGGGGGGGGGGGGAAGCAAAGGGGGAATGGAAAATGCGCCACTTCAAACCCAGTGCTTGTGCTCTGTGGTGCTGTTTGACTTGGCTGCTGTGTCCCTGTCGAGAAGGTAACTGCATTACATTGTGCTGTGGCGTGAGCAAGATGAATGTCTCGCTTACAAACACAACACCAATTATCTGGGAAGTTTTTTTTCTTTTTTTTGGGTAAAGCTTCATAAATTGCATCATTTGTTGTTGCCATTCCAGCAAAACAATAAAATTGGCCTTTTTTTCCCCTCTCAAGTGCAGAAATTAAATTAGAGCTTGTAATTAAATGAGGTTCAGAACATGGTTCGTGGTGGGAGTGGGATGATGTTCAAAGTGAGAGGGGTTAGTGGAATTCGATTTGACGTCTTGTAGTTTTAGTTGCCATGGTGACAGCTGCAGCTTTCGCAGCCTTGCGCACAGGTTGAGGATCTCAGCCTTGACATGATTCCTTCAGCACTCTTCATTCCAGGCCTGCGTTCTCTTCCTTAGCGTTGCTTCTTCTCTGCCTCCTCATCTCTTAGCCTGTGAGTGTGTGTTTGAGTATATAGAGAAAAAAGACTCCAGCTTTGTGGCAGGTCAGTGAACAGAAGAGTTTTTTGTGGTTTTTTTTTTTTTGTTACTCTCTCCATATTCCATATTCACTTTTTTCCCTCCTCATCTCTTTTCAACCATGATTTATTTGTTTAGCCTCGGTTCAGAATCCCTCCGTGTGACCTCCCTTGACTTCGGAGTGCTCCACATCACCCAGAAATGTTGGTGCTGTGGATGCTGGGAGGTAATTACAAATCGTATCAAGCTATGAAACTTGTAATTACTCTTTTCCCCATGCCCCCTCCTTCCCCTTCTCATGCCTCTCTGTGGAATGCCATCTGTCCTCATCTTCGTTCTTGTCCTCGCTCACCCGTCCCTCCCTTCTCCCCCTCCCCAAACCACTTTCTGTTTTCGTCTCGTTATTAGACCAGATCTGTTTACACACCTATTCATTCGGTCAACCTTTTATTTATTTATTTATTTTTTAACCATACCGACGCCACACATTTTCAGACACCGAGCAAGAAAGTGCTATTTGGAACAAGTTATGCAGAAAATATTGTCCAAACCACTTAAGAAAAACTGTACAGGTAGTCCCCAATTTACGATGGAGAGGCATTCTGATGATAACTTTAAAAATATTGTCTGGACATGGTCTAGCCTACCTAAGCGTTTTAAAGAATGGGGATTAGTATGGGGGTGGTAAACTGTAATTTATGAATAATTTAACAATTTACAGTTCAATCAGCAAAACAGAATAATTTATATTTCCCTAATGTAAAAATGTTACGGAATATATTAGAGCTGCAACTATCGATTATTTTAAGGGTAAGAAGTAAATTTTTCTTTTTTAAAGCACAATACTAAATATACAAGAGACTCTTAAAATGAACAAGTGTTTCCTTTTGCGAAAAATTTACATTTTAATTGCTGCAATTTCATAGAATATCTTTGAAAATTACCGTATTACACTAAAATGCGCATACAAATTAAAAAATAAAAAGTCTTCAATAAAAATCAATTTAAAATGACTCAAAAATGTAAAACGTGTTTTCTTTTAGTTTAAAATGATCCCAAACTTTGTAAGCGTTGTCGTGTTTCTTTGGCCTGAATCTTCTCGCCTATCGCTTTTTTTTTTTTTTCTCTCCCCATTTCTCTATTTTTTTTTTTTTTTTTTTTGCAGCATCTTCACTTCATAGCGCATTAGTTTAGCTGGTGGTGCATCAGTAATAATGGTCTGTGGGGAAACATAATGCTCAGTGTATAGTTAAATGGACACATTTTAAAAACTTTTTTTTATTTATATATATTTTTTAAAATTCTAGTTACTTGAGTAACTTAAGGAGTTAAAATTGTGCTTTGAAACACCAAAATACTCGACAGCGGTCAACAGTCATCTCACAAGATGGGAGATGCGCAATTTCTGACTACGTCCTGAACTTGATATTAAAATAAATTTTTTTTTCTATCACTATCATCGTCGCAAGATCAAAAAATCGTAAGTTGGACAATTGTTACTTGGGGACTACCTGTACTTCTTGCTCATAATTTCAGTATTACTCAAACAACTCAATTATTGTATTGTCCAAAATCGTTCATCATAAATAATCAACCTCCCAAGTAGGTCTGTCTCATAAAAATGACCATCTCCAACATTTTTCTCTGATTTTGTCGAGTCAGCTCTGAAAACGTGGTCCAGGCAGTGACACCAACGGACAGTGACTGGTGAAGAGAGTGCATTACCTGCATATATCTGGTGTTATTTAGAGTCTTCCTGACAGCCATATTGAAAGAATAAATCCAAACAGACTTGGTTTCAAATTCGCAACACCGGTGTGGAAAAGTTTTGGATTTATATGAATGAGCGAGAACAGCCAATTAACTTGAATGAGTGGCAGTAAAAAGTAGCTTCAAAATGTGTCCAAACGTAACATCCCTGCCCAGTTTTTCTCTTGATAACTTGGTCCTAAAACCCTAAAATGTGTAAACATGTACACAAAAATTAGCTATCGAAGCTACTCAAGTTTTTATTGAGTACCGCTGTACACCGTTTTATCACGAGATGGAAGGAAACTTTCCTAACTGGTGAACATTTTGTGGATTTTAATCACAATACTTTGTGTTCTGTTCTTTGTGTTCTGAGATTTGAATAGATCTAAGGAACAGCATTATGCTGATTCATGCTGACAAGAATGTTTAAGCTTTTCTTGGTTAGCCTCTCTTAACAATGTTGGTAAGCAGAAAAGCATCTCACGCTACACACCTCTGACCCTTGAGCCAACAACAGCAAAGAACCACATTGCCGTGAGGTCAAGAGCTCGAACCACGAGGCTCCAGTGGATGCAGACTGACATCGACTGGACTATCAAACGGCTAAGGGCCTCAGGATGGCGTGGTTGGATGTGTATGTTTATAATGGTGCACTCTGAAATCGCTGTCCTTCACTTTGTCACACACTTGTTCCTTTTGTCAGTAGAATCTATCAGAATGAGCGAGTGAGTGTCTTAAGCTTGAGATGGATGGAGGATGCAAGTAATCTCTACCCCACCTGACTGCTTCTCGTTTTCAAAGCCGCCACGTCTAGACAGTGATCGAGCGTGTGCGCTGATGACATGGAATAGGGTTTGGGAAAAGTGGGAGTTTTCTTGCGGCATTGTGAGATTTCTTGTCTTAAAAGCTGCTTTTGTGACTTTTGTGACACCGGGACACACATTTGATGTTTCACATAATCTCAGCCTTTATAATAAATATCTAAAATGTGGTGTGTTACCAGATATACAGTGTATATATATCTTGTTTGAGTTTCTGTAACTTTTATTTAAAAGTTGCTGGTGTCTGCACTTTGTAAGAGTCGCAGTGAAAAGTCCGAAAAGTTTCTCGGCACAGGTGAGTGTTCAGCACAGAGGAGTTGATGCGTTAGGTTTTTTTTTTTTCCGGCGAAAAGACAAGCTGCGTTTTTGTCTCATTAACTTCGAGACAGAGAGGAGGACAGATCGTTGAGCGAACAGCTGTTTAGCGTCTCTGTAACGTAAGCAAAACGGGTACAGACTTGTCGTGCGTTTGTTCCGCAACATTAAATTTGTAATCATTGGCAGATTGCTGTGGTATAGGTGCAATAACGCACTTCAGCGTGTCAGTTCCGTGCTGCTCTGTGAAAATAATAATGGCATCCTGGCATGTTTTCCGTTTGTTACACGATACGTCGTACGTTATCATGCTGCTCGGCTGTTCGGTAGTCTCTTTTATATGCATTAGCGAATAGACGCCTAGTGTCTAATAAACTGGAGCGAAAAGAACTCATTCCTTACTACATGGAAGCCTGGGCACAGATCTGTTGCTGAATTCTGAACTTGTGACCTCCTGACAATAGGATGGCAGCCTTACTAGACTATAGAGATTGGTTTTGGAGAATGAGTAGGCTCTTGGAGTATTTCTCATATTCAATAACCAGATAATTCAATCCTGGAAAATGGTGTGCAATGTGAGGCAGAACAGCGGCTTTACAGCGAAGAGTACCGTATAGTTATATGGCTGGCCGCCACGTTTTAATTGCCAACTCCCGGTTTGGACGACTATATAATGCGAGATTAATGAATCCAGGCCGAGTATATTGTAACCGTTCTGTTGGAGCCGGCTGTGTTTTATACACACTGCTGATTGTGGATTTGAGCTGAGCCATGTGATCAGAGCGGTGTGAAAGTGCGCTCTGCTGAGACGAGCGCAATCCTTTCTCTATGCAATCTGGGTTTTGGGTTCAGGACAGACTATTGGGGTGGGGGCAAAGATGTGGTAACCGATTACCTGCTGTGCTCTAGCCTGCTCTATGCCTTTTTTGCTTTTTATAAGCATGCTGCCTGCCAGCCAGCAGTTTTAAAGGTCAGCTTTAAATGTTTAATCATCTCATTTGCCTTAAGGGTCCAGCAATATTTTTTTTTTACCCCGTATAAAAATCCGGGTGCGCTGATATTTCTGTTGAAATCATAAACCCATGTTGAGTTTTGCTGAATAAAATTTGCCAGCGTTGCCTGTTATTTATTTTTCACCTAATTACTGTTTTGCCCTAATGTTGTTGTGATGGTCTTAATTACGTTTGGTGGGTTTTGAAAGACCATCTCGACGCCTCTTTTTCATGTCTTTTAAATGCCTTTGGCGTATGCGTGTACTATTACTGTGTGGTCCTTAATTCCGTTTCCTGTCTCTCAGGTCGGGTACGAGAACGCCGGCACGGTCGAGTTCCTGGTGGACAAGAACGGAAAGCACTACTTCATCGAGGTGAACTCGCGTCTCCAAGTGGAGCACACGGTTACCGAGGAGATCACTGAGTGAGTGCAGATTAATAACGCACACAAATTACAATGAGTTTATTGCTCTGAGCGGAACGTATATTTTTCTAAATGAAAACCAGGTTTATTGAGTTCCTTTTGCATACACTGTAACGGTTCTTAGTAAAGAGCTTCTTAGCTGTAAAATTCTTCTTCCTACTGATACAGTTTGTAGACACTTGAGCATAAGATTTATGTGCTTTTTGAACATCCAATTCCTCATTTTGTCTCCATTATCTGTTATAATAACCTCTAAAATCTGGTGTAACATCTTAAAAGAGTGGAGAGTAGAGAGTGGACATTTATGCTTATTCAGCCACAAGGTTGTTAGTACATCCACTGATGTGGGGGATGCGAGCGTCAGTCAGCAGTCTAGAGCCCAATTCATTGCTTTTTTCAGATTAATCAGCACCGATAGCCGATTGCTGGAACTATCTGATGTTTGCAAAAAACCATGCCGTTAGATTTTCTGGCTTCCATTCCGCTGTATTTACAAGAGCGGCCTCTAGAGGCGAATCACCGATGTCACATGCTGTTTGTTTTTACACGCGAGACTGCGCGCTGCACGGAGAGCGATATATTTATAGTTTCTTGATTATATAATTATTTATTAACATATTTATTTATTTGAGTACTATTTTACATGGAGCAGGGTCCCTAGTGGTCTATTGGTTAGGATGCGGCGCTCTCACAGCTGCGGCTCGGGTTTGTTTCCCGGTCAGGGAACCAACCCCAGCCACTCTTGGTGCCGGTCCCAAGCCTGAAAAAATGGGGAGGGTTTGTATAAGGAAGGGCATCCAGCGTAAAAACGTGCCAAATCAAACATCTGCTGTGGCGACCCCTAATGGGAGAAGCCGAAAGAAAGTTATTTTGTTACTATTTTACATAGAGCGTTATGTATGTTTCTTTTTTTAATCGACAAATACGATCCAACCTAGCTTTTGGTCAGTCAGCCTCTAAAGCACTCCCAGGCAGGCCACTCGAAACCTTTCGTATCTTCATGGAGCTGGCTTTGTGCACTGCGACATTGCAGAGTCAGGTTTGGGTGTTCTAGATCCTAGAAGGGAAAAGTTCACGCAACCGCATTCGAAAACCTTCTATACAATTGTATTCCTCCAACTTTGTGGTACTTTGCAGAGAAGAACCAAATAGGGCCGGAAAAGTCAGGTATTACCATATAGTGTATTTCTTTCTGACATAGTAATTCAGATTGGTGGTGTTAAAATGCTTTGTTTTTGTTGACTGACTTTGATAGAATTAGTGTCTTGATATAGTACTGAAGATTTAACCTGTGGTGCGTGTGAATAATTGAACTGTTGGAATGATAAATCAACTGAATCTTGCAAGCATTTAAACATCATAATAATGAGGCTCAGGTTTTTTGCAGCATGCTAAATAGAAACGAAGTCGGTCAGGCCGTTGGAAGCCAGATTGCTTCGTGAACTCAGTACCAGAGTCGAGCAGCTCGGGTCAAGCTCCAGCAAAGACCTGTGAACCGTTACACATTTTGCCTAGCAGTTCCACATTTTAATCAGAAAAGTATGATAAAAGATTTTTTTTGTTTTTAATATCCAATATACACAGTAGATGAAACATTTTTATATTTCTGAAAATATATATAATTATATTTCTGTATTTTGGGTTTTCTGATGTTAGCCAACAACACCTAGAAATCTCACCTCGTCCTCCATTACACATTTTCTTGTCTTGACTGTTGATGCACCTCAATCAGCGCCTTAGTTTCTTGCATACATGTTCACATTCACAATGTATGAGCTGAGGAACTGGTAAGGAACCCTGGCTTACTACACATTGGACACTGATGACTCGTATTGCACAATACATATTCAACAAGGGGCAGATTGATCCTCAGCAGTTATAACTGTTCGAACTAACAGTTCTTTTCTTAACCCCAAAATAGCACACATTTAAGCTAACAAATTCATATGACCTAAAAACCTAATCACAGGGGTTTCTGTCATGGCACTTCAAGCAGGATCATAAGCTACATAGTGCAAAATAACCATCATTTACCACCGAAAGTCAGTGCAAACAAACTAAGACTACAAAATTTTTGACTAAAGAGCAAATGTGTTTTGCAGTTGACGCAAAAACTTAAATGGTCGATCAGGTCCCTGACTAGTGAAGTACTAAGATGATTGGGACTCGCTGTATATTTCCTGACAACGCCATTACTTCCTGTCAAACGAAATTGAGGATGGGTTGAATGCATGAACGTAAAAATCCAGAAGGTACTTTTGAACGGAGCTAACGTTAGGCAAGTACATAGTTAACACTAGTTAGCCATAGAAATACCCAGAAAAATATCTTTGGCAAAAAATTATCAAGGAAAGCTTTTGAGTTAAAGTCTGTTTTTTGTCATTTAAACTGTATACAGTTGGTAAACTGTAACACAGTGAAATAAAACTTCTGGGTTCTTTGTTTATCGAGGTTCTACATGAACCAACATTAATTCACACAAGTCATATGCGGATCTACATACAGGACTACATCAAGTAAAACACAATATAAAAATCAGCAATATACACAATTGAATTCCATCGATAGAGATATATAGAGAGATTGACCAGATGGTATCATTTCAATACATTGTTGAACTTCTGCTGTACTTTTGCACTTAGTTTGTGGTAAACAAAAAAAAAAATGCCCAAAAACCTCAGGTTTATTTTTGATGAAAATCCTCACACCTACATTTTCACTAAACAAATAGTTATAATGTTAAAATCACACCTTATTATTATTTGCTCTTCTGTGCCGCTCAACAATGAACATTTCGACCAAGTGGAATCGTTCCATGATTTTACTAATCAATAAATCAGTAATATACTGTATGTCTGGGAATTTTTTGTAGTTTTTATATCATATTTGTAAAAGAAATCTGCCCTGGTCTTATCACACCCTCATCTCAGTCTTCTGGCGAAAGCATCCCGGTGTGAGATCCACTGGACTGTACATGTCCCTCAAGTGACTGCTTTATCAAGCGCTTTATCTTGCGCCACACTGAAGGCCTGACATTTCCATTCTCACAGCTGCCTTTTCTGCTCTGGAGAACTCGCGACAAAATATCAAAAATAGCAATTAGCCGCTCAAAATAGCCAAGAAATGATTTTTATGCTGTTCCTTAAAAATATAATTTTTCCATAATGTTGATGAATGTTTTACTTGGTCTGATACATACGCAGGTCGAAAATCCAACCAGTTAACACAGTCATGGATTTAGGTGGTTTTTTTTTTTGGAGGGGGGGATTAAGCAGAATAGGAAGTGGGTCTGGAGAAAACTGCAGAATAAGTGGATCTCGAAAGGAAACGATGTGAATATAAATATCTCTCCTCTGCACTCAGACTGGGAAGAAGGTGCAGAACTGCTTCATGTCTCTGCGTCTTGTTGCAGCGACAGTTGGCAGAGAGTAAATGAGTCTTTGGCACAGATAACAAATGATTTCTTTGTGTGGAGTGTGTACATGTATCCTCTACGTACTAATATCAAAAATATTTGAGCATAAAGGCTTATAAATGCCTCGTCTACAGTATGCTCAATTTAAGCTGTATTTAAACCATAAGAACATGCATGTACATGGAACAACTACATCTATAAAAGTATTTGGACATGACTTTTCTGGCCATTTGTGATTCTTCCCCTAAACTGAAACAAAATTTTCCCTTCTCTTTGGGACCTGAAGCTATTCCAGCATGACGCTGCCCCTGTGCTCTTATGTCAGGTTTCTGTAACTATTCAACACCTTGTTGGATTGTAATTTGTACAATACTGCGAGGAAAAACTGAAATGTTTTATATAGTAATTAATGTTTTATGGATTTGATGATGACCCTGTGTCTGCCATGTATTTAGTCCTGATGCTAACATGGCAATAAAAATTAAACAAACCAACAATGCCCCTGTGCACAAAGCCAGCTCTATGAACATGAGTTGGAGTGGTAGATGTCCTGCTACCGAGCTCTGACCTCTGACCCTACCTTTGGGATGAATGGGAACGCTGACTGCACCCCAGGCCTCCTCACTTCACCGACATCTGTACCTGACTTTACACCCTTGTGGCTGAATGAGCACAAATCTTCACAAAATCTAGTGGAACATCTTCCTAGCAGAGTGGAGTTTTTTTTTTTATAACAGCAGGACTAAATGTGAAATGGGATGTAAAAAAAAAAAAAAAAACGTGGTCAAGAGTCCAGAAATGTTTGTCCCTATACTGTACAGTATTTCACTACAATGGTTGCTGAAATGTGTACTCACTTTAGTATTTCTTCTCAAGGTGCAATACTAAATAATAAAACTTGGATATATTTTAGTCAATGTGCAGCTTGTACAGCAGTACACATTTTCCGTCTTTAGAAAATAACCCAACATACAGCCATTATTGTCAGAATAACTGGCAACAAAAGTGAATGACATCACAGAGCTGCTGGATGTTAAACACATGGCGCTTCTCCACCTTCTGCTTCAGGAGGCCCCACAGGTGCTCAATAGGTTTCAGGTCTGGAGACATACTTGGCTACTCAATCACAATTTTTCCCTTTGCTTTCCTCAGCAAAGCAGTCATCTTGGCAGTGTGTTTTGGGTCGTTATTATTTTGGAAAACTGGTCGTTCGGCCCATTTTCTGAAGGGAGGGCGTCATGTTCTGCTTTAGAATGCCACAGTACATGTTGGAATGCATGTCTCCTAAATAAACCGCAGCTTCCCAGTACCAGCAGCACTCATGCAGCCCCAGACCATGATGCAACCACCTCCATGCTTGACTGTCGGCAAGACACTATTTTCTTATTAGTTCTCACCAGGGTGTCGCCACACATGCTGGACACCATCTGGGCCAAACAAGTTTATCTTAGTCTCATCAGACCACAGGCCATTGTTCCAGTACTTTATGCTCTTGGGTTTTTTGTGAGCCAGCTTCAGAAAAGGCTTCCTTTTGGGACGTTGGCCATGCAAACCGACTTGTTGCAGCGTGCGGCATTGCAGCTTTGACTTACTTGCGCCGACGGCAATATGTTTTATGTGCGATTTGTTTTTCAGGTGGGAAAACACACTCTTCTTTAAGCCAAAAATTAAGAGCAAAGACTGCATTTGCGAGAGGGCAGGACATGCCTGACCATGTTTTCTTCCGTTATAGAATAAATAATGAACTTTTTCTAACCTCTTGCCTCCCTAGGATTATAGCTTTTAGATATAAAACACTAGTTGGTACTCAGATCATGCTTCTACCACTAGCCTAATTCTCATTGTAATAATGTAATTCAATAATCATCATCAGTCCCACTTCATGTTAGGTTTCTTTACCGACTGTGCGTGTTTATTGGGTACAATAATTTTAATGTTAATGTATTGCAGTGCACGTGATGCCCCTGTGCTGTGATGCGTAAAAGACTGGCACAAGTTTCATGGAAGGCATAGGTTTAAGGGATTAGGGTTAGCCGTGTCATTTTCGATGTAATTAATGCGAATGCAGATCAAACTGTGTTGTGGTAATTTTTGTTTTGCTAAGGTTTGCACATGTTGCTATGCTTTTAATGACCGATTTCCTCAAATTATATCCTGTTCCTAAAATATGAAATATCCCGATATATCATTGTTTCGAATCGCAACCCCTGTATCGTGATGCGTATTTTATCGACAGATTCTTGCTGATACACAATCCTACTTGCCTAGAATCATGTGGTAAAGAATATTCGCAACAAATCCTTTTTTATGACCATATGAGAATTGATTACTATCTGAATCCTTTGGCGGTGTCGGTGCATTCTTAATTTGTTTGCAGTTTATTCTTGTTTTGAAAGTTTTGTTACTTTTTAGGCTCTCTATGACTCAAATCCTTTCTGTAACTAAGCGTACCTTAATACCTGATGATAAGTAGAAGTAATTAGACTAAAGCGGCACTGCCTGTCTTAGAGATGAGGGGAAAAAAACACTAGGTTTACTTAGAGGATGCAAATACACATGTGCATCTCCTGTGCACATCCTTCATTTTTTTTTATTTGTTCGGGTTTGCTTTATATTTCATCTCTCCTTCCTCCTGTTACTTTTCAGCCCAGCGAGTCCACCAGATGCAATAGTGCTTCATTCATTATAGATGTCCGTCTTGTCACCTAAAATTGGAGCTGTCTGGTCTAATTTGGCGTTCCACGGCCACTGAGCCCAAACCCTCAATAAGCACGTTCCTACAGTCACAGAATGTTTCTATTTCCACACCTTGGGGCTGAGGGTGCAACCTGTATGCCCTGCCCTTAACCACTAGCCCTGCTTGCATTTTCTTTTTTTTTCCTTTTCTTTCCACTGACTTACTCTATAAACAGCCTGACAGCTTAGTTTATACAAGCATGAAGAGGTTGAGGCAGGGCTTTTACACTCCTTTTAAGATCTGCAGTCTCGAAAGAAATTTCAACCTTGGCTATTACACAAAGAAAAATAATCGAAAAGGCTTAAGAAGGCTAAAGAAGGTTTTAAAAAAAGGCAGCTTTTTGATTCATGGAATTTTTTATTATTTTTTTTTATTTTGTTAAAAGGTTTGATTTATCATGGTATGCTGATGTTCATTTATTAAAAATGTATAGCTCCTCATAATCCTGTTAACGTTGGAGGCAAATTTATAGTATCCTGGAGTACTTACTGTATTTGCTTTTTAATTCATTCATACATAAGCTAGCCCACCGGCCTTGTAAAAGCATTAGTGTCCTGTTGTTCAGAAATCTTCTGATAGGAAGGTCATGGGTTTCATGAGAGTAACATGGGTCTTTTCACATAAACGTAGTTGATTAATCTTCTGACAAAAAGGATGATAGGAACATTATAGCTATAAATCATAGTACTTTGGATACTCGAGTAAAAGTACAAATGTATTTGCCTTCTAATGTACCCAAGTGAAAGTTTTTAAATGGAGCGCTTATTTTTTTACTGTATCTCCACTTTTACTTACCGTATTTTCCGGACTATAAGCCGCTACTTTTTTCCCACGTTTTGAACCCTGCGGCTTAAACAATGGATTTTTCCCGGTTTCACAAGCTTCAAGCCAAAACACTGAGCCCCATAACATTAGACCAATGAAATTGCCGAACGGGTTCAGGTGAACCAATGAAATTTATTAAATCAGATGTGCTCCCACTGAATCGGGCCGCACCACATCATAAATATGGATGATGTTCCTCTGACGTTTGACCTGCCGCTCACTCGGACTGTCTACAGGAAATGCGAATCATTCGTCACGCTGAAAACAACCGGGCATGAAAAACACGCACTTCACCTGTGTTCTGAGCTGCACGGCATCGGGAGAAAAGCTTCACCGATGGTGATTTTTAAACGCACGACGATGCCAAAAGATAAACTCTTGAGAGAAATAGTTGTGAAAGGAAGGAGAAAGACGGTGAACAATGACTTTCTTGGTAGGCTACTGTTTAGATACAAGTCATGTAACAGACACTGTCTTTCGTTAAAGCCTGTGTAAAGTTCATTAGTTTCAGTGTGCGGCTTATAGACAGGTGCGTCGTATTTATGTTCAAAATAAAAATCTTTGTCAAATTCAGTGGGTGCGGCTTATTTTTGGGTGCGCTTAATAGTCGGGAAATTACGGTGCATGGTCTGTGAACTTTGTCCACCATTTTCTCTATAGTTATAGATAATGGTGGAAAAGATCCAAAACAAGTTTCTAATGTTCTAATTTCTGTAAACAAATCTCTTTATTAGTCACTCTCATTACATAATCCTGTTTCATTAAATTGAGTTTTCCTTGTGTACTGAGGAAAAGGAACAGTGAGATATTCACCTAAAAGTCATACTTTAGTAAAAGTTTGTAAATCTTACTGCAAAACTGACTCCATTACAAGCTAAGTCACCAATTTCAATATAAGTAAGTCATTAAAGTATCTGATGTGAACAGTACTTGTGCAGCTTTGAGCCTACATTCAATAGGAGTCAAATACTCAGGTCCTCAACACACACGTGAGTGAAAAGCAAAAAAAACCAAATGATTTGTGAGATTTTATTACCTAAAATAGAAATCAAAATGTTCACCTCAACACTGCATTAGCCATCAACACAACAGCCTCTTCAACGTGCCAGAATGAAACAAAGATTAAACAAATTAGTCAAGTGTTTAATGGACAAATAAAACGAAATTACAAAATTATATAATTTTAATTATAATAAATAAGTGTAATCAATAATTGATTAAAAAACTGCTTGTGTTTGCTTCCACTTTGTCACTGGCTGCAGCAATGCCCTTAATTAATGTGAAACACCTGGTATTCAGCTAAGGTGCTAATTTGCCTTCATGTACCAGGTGGTATCAAATAGTTTCGAGATCAGTTTTGCAACACGCCAACAGATGGCAGCACAAGGCTGGACGCGCAGTCACAGGGAAAACCGCAACATTTTCTAAGCCAGTGTGCCAAAAATCATCGTCCTGCAGCTCCATTTGCACAGCTTCCGGTGTACAGTCCAACCACGAGCGTTACCATGGCTGCGATCCCATCATGGACAGCAAGTTAGAGCAAAGAGCAAACGTGAAATTCTGAGTGAAACTGACAAAAAGACGCTTGACATGATTTGGCAATAAGTTGCTCGAGGTGTTTCGAGTGGCATGTGCGCTTCAAGAGCAAAAGAACCTCACCGAATCATAAGTGATCCAGAAGACCAGACTGTCAATAGCGATTTCTACGGCAAGGTTTTAAGGTTGGACATCCGGCAAAAGCGACTGGATCTGTGGCACGTTAGTCTTAAAACTCGTACCAATTCGTAAAGTACAGTGAGTGAAAAAAGATCAATCGCACCTAGTACCTTTTGATACCCTCTAGATGGCGATAGATAAGCTACAGCAGATAAAGTCGACGTGCGAAATGTAATTGTTGCGGCATTTTTTATTAAAATATAGTGAAGTAAAAAGTCCATATATTGAATCATTAATGTCGCAGAGTAAAGAGTAAAAGTTGCTTATCTTTGATACTCTAGAATAAGACTAGAAATTTACCAATAAATTTAAGTACAATTACGAAGTACTTTTACTTTACACCACTGCATAAATGTAAATGCCTTTTCTACAATGATGTAATAATGTATGGCAAGCTAGAATATGTGTAACAGAATGTTTGGGTACAAGATGTAAAAAAAATTTATATATTGTTCCTGGTTGCATCTTTATTTTCTCTGCTTGTGACTGCTGTATACTTCAGATTCAGAACGAGTAGCATGGAAATGTGTTGCATCATTATGAAGTGCCTTACATTTGAACATAGCGTACACTGAAAATGTTTGTTTGGCAAAAGTCAATATAGAGTTTTGTTCTTTGGAAAATGACCGGTTGTTGTTGTTTTTCCCTCCAACAGCAGACAAGTACCCAAAAAAAACCCCTCCAGAGCCTGAACATGACTTGTTGTTGTCCTGGATACCCGGGTTACTGATTTGTACCCTCTCTCATGTAGTGGAAAAGCATAATGTACTGTGCTTTTAAAATGAATGTTTGTTAGCAAGAATACAGAATTTGTGTAACAGAATAATGATTTTTTTCTGCTGGACTGTACAGGATAAAAACCTTTTCAATTCAGTTCGACTTATGTAGCGCTTAAAAAAAAAAAAAAAAAAAAAATCTACATTTTAGCATCATAAATGAGTATCTTTGCACGAGTGGCCGAACGGTTTCGACGTTTTCGGTGGTTGAGCTCGTTTGAAGGTCTTTCTGATCTCTTGTCGTCTTTCAGTGATTTTCTTTAGCTCTTGAATCCATTCGAAAAACCTTATTGTTGAGGTTATCAAATTTACACCAGTTGAAACTTGAATACAAAACTGTTTATGGAAATTGTAATCTGAAAGCATTGTAGCAGTGTGTTTATTAATTACAGACCAAATTCATCCTCCTGGTTCTTGCGTTTAGCCCTTAGATCTTTAAAATCTTTAGAGCAGCGAGGGGTCTCTAGTTGAAGAGAACTCTATCCAGAGATATGGCTGTCAGGATGAATTAAGCAGGTCTGGAAAAAAGAGACAGGACCACTGGCATCTCAGAATGTATATTAATTAAAACTGACATTTATATTTTAATTAAAAAAGATTTAAATACTTATCAGCCGAACCATGCTATTAGAACCCGTTGCTTTGGTTTGAACCATAGGCGAACTTTTAATTTGTATAATTTTTCTACACATTTTGGTAGACAAAAAAAATCCTATCAAAGAATCTATTATTTGTTTATTAAATCAGTCCTTCAGTGGATGTGTCTACCTTGCAAACTTTACTAGTAAAGTAATTCAATATTTTTGTCTAATATACACTGGGTAATAATGGTACCTCAACTGCTAGCTGTTCCTGGTGAAGGTGTGTGTGTGTGCGCGCTGTTATAATTGCTAGTGATTAGTATATAAGCTAAAGAACCTAGCAGGAAACTAGCTAGCAAATATTAACAATCTGAGTTTCACAGGTCTCCTGTCAGGACTGGCGTCGAACTTTAGCTTTGCTATTATTAAAGCTGTATTATTGAAGACTGTATAAAGGAAACACTTAGCTGTTAGAGAGTCTTTTGCTGCCTCAGTAATCCCATTTGTATAGATACAGTAAAAAACCCTGTTAAGTTGTGGATAAAAGATACACTAAATAAATACATTGGAATTGCAAGCTGGTAAAAAATGTGGCTGTGTTCATGCTACGAGCTATTGGTCACTTAGTAAACGCATTGTGGTGCTTGTGTTTAGGTAACTCAATGTTGATCACGATTTTTTGAACTTTAGAGCATCGTTGTCTTATTGTGGCAAATTTACAAATGAAGCTTGATAGTTATGTACTGTACAGATGTGCATCTGCATAACTGAGGCAATTCGATTCGCATCTCGTTGCACAGCCAATGAAATGACACATTAGAGATACATATAAAGCAGCTATCGATGCGATATGATTCACCCCATTACGATGCAGTGCGATCCGATTTCGATTTGATTCAACACGATGCGATACTGTGCAATGGAAGAATCTGTTTTAAATGTACCGTAAATTAATACTTTCTAAGTTTAATGCTCTAGTCAATATGTACATTGATTTTTACTAGTGAAACCAAACTCAGAATAGAGCACGAAGAAAAAATATTCTTGTAAATATTTGAAAGTAATTTTGGTGTTTTTATATTACGTAAATCATAAGAAAACCAAAAGGAGCTTTTGCTATGTTTCCACACGGACGGTTTTAATTGCCGGATGTTTGCATCATGGCAGAGAGTTGAGACTTGGCGCAGAAGTAAAACATATGTTAAATACAACCCTAATATAAATACATTGTTTTTTACCGATGCAACTATGTTAAAAAATGATGCATCATTATACAAATTATTTGATGCACACTTTTTAAAAACGGTGCATCACATCAGTAACTTTTATGCCGTTGTGCATCTGACCATCCTTAAGGTACAGTATATAGTGTTTGCTTCTACCTTGAGATTTAGACATGAGGTTTGGAACTTCTCCCTCGTGGATACAGGGGGTCCTAGTGTACTGTAAAGTAAAGGTATATGTTATCATGCTGGTTTAATCTGTCGAAAGTATTAATCATTCCCACTGGCCAAAAAAAAGAAGGTAAATCCGGCTCTACCTCAAGAAAAGAGACTACACAGAACCTGAGGCATATTTGTATGCTGATGGCCTCCTCTTCCTCTCCCTGTGGCTGTTATTGCTTCTGTGCTATGACCTTCATTTGGTTACAATAATTAAGAACAATTACCCTCGGCCACTCTGTCACTCTCTGCCAGTGGAACGGTAATGGTGGATGCCAGCTGCCTGGAAAATTCCCATCATGTGTTCACAATAACTAATTTTACCGCCTCCACCTGTTTAAGCATGCCAGGTCCAACATCTCTCTCAGATCGTGTCGCTCCAGCTGCTCCCTGTTGCTCCATCACTCGGCGCATTTACATATGCGTGACTGCTGTATTCATCTCTCAGCCGAAGCTGATGAGGCCTGCCTGGAAAGTGTATGAATGTGTAATTTCAGATGTTCTATTACTCACAAATCCAGCTTGGCATTTACAAACCCCCCCTGCCCCAAATAAAAGAGGAGGGTAAACTAATAGATTATATTACCAAGTGAATATTAATCTACATGGAAATGGTTATAATTTCTTCTCAAGTGCATCCAGGTGTTTACTTTATTTTTTTTATTTTTTTTATATATATTTATTTTTAGAGACTGTAAAGGTGTTTTTGACAGGGAGGTCTAATAGAAGCCTACAGGTACAAAACAGCATAAAAAAACCCACAAGTCTCATCTTGAAAACCTAAATCTCTTTTTTTTTTTTCTTTTTTTTTTTTTTTTTTTTTTAACCTTCAGTTAATGCATAAATCAAATTTAGAGTTGACATCATTTTAGATATTTTTAGTTCCCTATTTTGCTTTAAGACCATGTCCTGAAGCGTATTTTTCCTCTTGTACCATAGCTTTTTCCAACACTAAGCATATTTTGTGGTGCGACACAAATAATTTGCATCATTCATACATAAGCTAGCCCATTGACCATGTAAAAGCATTGAATATTTGTTAAAAATGGTATTTACACTGCTTATTATTTATATAAGAGGTAGAAGTGGTAGCTCAGTGGATAAAATGTTGGGCTTCTGATTGGAAGGTCATGGGTTCCAATCCCAGCACCACCAAGCTCCACTGCTGGGCTCTTAACCCTTAATTGCTCAGCTGTAGAACTAAAATAACCAAGTCACTGGATAATTGTCTGCCAAATGTCACAAATGTAAAAAAAAAAAAACCCCAAAAGGAATATTTTCTATCCATTTACTCATTATTTTTATAGATAATGTTGGAGAAGGTCCAAAACAAGTTTCTAATGTTCTTGTTTCTAATTGGTGTAAACAAATCTCTTTCTATTCCTCACTGTCTTGACATAATCTTGTTTTATGAAATTGTTCTACCCCAGTTTCCTCCTCGTGCACTGGGGGAACAGCGAGATATTCGGTTCCACTTGAGCGGTTTAATGCAGCACATCCTACACACGTTATGTATGTTGGAAAGGAAAAAAGAAAGAAAATAAGTTGGTTACCTTGGTTCAACCACAATCAAGACAGAAATAAGAATCCGAAATAGCAACAATACACAGTAATATACAATCAGATAGAAAAGTATAGCTGAACTCACTTATTTAAAACTTAACTCTCATCACTGGGTGAATTTATGGCTTGTAAATAAGTACTTTGAATATTTCTGTAAGTTGAGGTATTCAATTTCAAACCGTTTTTTCTCAGCTCAGACCCAGCACCGGGAGTAATGTGCGTCTACAGAAGGCGTCTGGTTTTTACAGAAATGAAGGAAGACTAGTAGGGAGAACGCCAGATGTTTTATTCTTTAGATACCACTGCAAATTTGCAACAATAAAATTATTTTTTTTTTTTAGCATTTCATGACACCTGCTTATGAAAGTAATCAAGCCTCAAGAATTCACATTTGAACGCTCTTCCGTTTAATTGCTTAGTACATTTACATGAACAGCAGCTGTGGGTTAAAAGTGGGGCCAAATGTGTGATCGTGCAAAAAAAATAATAGTAAAACAGATTGTAGTACAAATTAGAGACTTACAAATGAAATATAAATGGGAACGTTGAGCGCAAAGACGAGAGACATAGAAGGCATGTCTTGTCTTGGCAAGTCGATAGGATTTCTTTATGGTATGTTTTATGTTTGTAAAACATAAAATTCTTTATGAGGGGCTACACAAGTATTAATTTATTTTGTGGCCAGCAGTATGCACAAAGCCGACTATTTATTTATTTATTTATTCATTCATTCATTCATTCATTTATTCATTCATTTAAAGCCATAACTATCACTTTGCCCGAAGTCTTTTCATCCCTCCTTAAAGTTAAATATGTCCCCTAATCTGAAAGAGAAAAATAATTTCCTAAGTTTGAAATGTTCTTTATTAAAAGGAAGATTTTAGTTAGATATTAGATTCCATAAGAATTTCTTAGCCTTAATTTCTCCTGGAACATTCCTATTATACCTTTTACTGAAAAGTCACAGCTATGACTTAATAAATGAACATCCTCTTATTCAAACCAGTCAGTTTAATCCAGAGGGGTCAGAAATCAAGCTTGATTGTGCGCAATGGACAAAGTCAATGCTGCAATATAGTAAACTGTATTATATGAAAATAGTTCCCATTATTCTCCTCATGTAAGATAGAAAACATGACTGTAATGTGTAACCAGTGCAGTTTTATTTTTAAATGTTTCCTAGTACAATACAACGAAAAGTACAATGATTTTATTCATTTCATTTTTATTAGTTTTCTAATAGAATTTCCACTTTTTTTTAAAATAAATTCCCATACATTCTGGTAAGTTTCCAACTTGAAATGTCATAAATTCCTATGATTAAATTACCATAAAGTTTCTGGAAAGTTTCTTGGAATTTATGTACATTTTACAGTCCTCAGCCACTGGGCCATGAACTCAACAAAAAACATAAAATGGCCATACAATAAATGCAACGCATACAGTCCATGCAGAATGCATTCCCTGACTTCTAAATTTTATTCTCTCCCAGTCGCCCTGTTTGTCTATTTCACCAGCCTGCTATTTCCAGTACTACAGCCATCATTAATATATCAAAAAAGTATTGTAATATAGCAGATAGGTCGAGCGTGTATCCGCATGCATTTTACGAACGATCTGATGCTCCTTTTTGTGATTCAGAGACGAAAGATTTTGTTCCGCGTCGGTTTGTCATATTTCTTAATACGCCGTTCAGGCAGGCACTTGGCAGCTGGCGACTCATCCTGTTGTCCTCAGCTGGCTAAGTGACGCAGAAAAAAATGAGTCGGATGACAAAGTTTATTAGCGGCAAGTACGGTGAATAAAACGGAGCTAGACAGCCGAAACGCATGACTGTCAGATGCATAAGTGCAGTTTTCGGCTGCTAAACATCACTCGCTTTTGTGCCGGTTGTTGTTTTTTTACTGAATAGGGCTTGCCTGAATTTAAAGTGCTAGCAAATGGGGAGGGTGTCATTTTAATCCACATGGTTTTGATCCATCAGGATTTTTTTTTAGCCCCTAAAGAGATTTTTTTTCCCCCTACATGCTAAAGCTATTTGCTGGGTGGGCAATTATTTATTATTTTTTTTATTATATATGTATTTTAAGCACCGTATTTTAAGTTCTGTAACTGTAGTGAAAAGCTCATGTTTTATGAATCATTTATATATTTACACTGTGACATTTACCTTCTATTTCTGGTCTTCATTTAAAAATCTGTTTCGCTGGAGATACTGTTTATGTTGTAAGGAACTGATACTATTACACTGCGATTAGCCAATAATTATTTGCATGACAATGCCATGTGATCAGATCCTGCTCCATGAAGATAGTTTGCATGGTTTGGGTGTGTGTGTAAAATCTTGAGTGGTTTGCTACAGAGCTCTGACTTCAACCCTCAGAACAACTGAGATGAATATGAAGACTGACTTCGTCCCAGACCTCTTACATAATACCTGATTTCACTAATGCATATGTGGCTGGATGAGCACAAATCTTTACAACCACTCTAAAATTGAGTGGATCATCCTCCCAGAGAAGTGAAGGTTATTATAAAAAAAAAAAGGGAGACTTCATGTGGAATATGATGGTCAAAAAGAACATGGAAATCTTATGGATAGGTTTTCACAAACTTTTGCCAATTTTCCCCACCCCCCATTTTCCAGCCCAGTTTTTGAGACTATATATCTATATCTTGGTCAACACACTGTAGAATAGTATTCGTTATATGAAGGATTGCTCTAGTGTGGGGATTTTTTGTTTTGTTTTTTGGGGGTATTTTTTTTTTAAGGGGGGGACGAAAAATTGGTGAAAACAACCTGAACCAGTATTGTTGCATATCTAAGTGAGTTCCTGTTGTATTGAAAAAAAGGTGTACTTTCAGCTCCAGACAGAAACTAATTTATTAATCAATACTTTCTGATTTAAAATTGTAGCCATGCTGAGCTAAACACCGAATTGTACACACATATGCCCAAACATTCAAACATAACCAGACACTCAAAGCAAATATCAGCTATTTGAAAGGCTCAAACACTGAATAATGCCTTTAATTGCAAATTATGATATTAATAATCCAGTTTAGAAAAGTCATTCACTGCATTCACCTGGAGCGAGTCATACAAGCGGCGGTTGATCACAAAAAAAGTAAAATGGGCCAATTTTATATTAAAAGCATCTGAAATGGAAAAGAAAATAGTTTACAAGTGGTCCAAACCATCATTCCTAGTGCAATTTTTCCTTGAGGTTTCTTTCTGTGCAAAATGTCCTGCCTCAATTTTTACTTTTATTTTATCCGAGGCTCGACAGAACTGTGGGCTTGAACACATGATTGAACACCGATAGTTGACTGCTGGTACTGTTGGCACAATCCATATCGATGTTTT
This sequence comes from Silurus lanzhouensis, assembly GCA_039877035.1. NCBI lineage: Eukaryota > Metazoa > Chordata > Actinopteri > Siluriformes > Siluridae > Silurus > Silurus lanzhouensis. The sequence goes on from JBCEWE010000458.1 coordinate 85,097, forward strand.
TCCTGGTCGCATCTGCTCTGGAGCGGCTAAGGTGGTCTGTTATACAGTATGAGAGCTGGGGGGGAATCATTGAGCCCACTTGCTGTCGGTTTTGACACGTGAGACTATGCGCTGTACCTCGTTTGTTTTGTTTATAGTGCATTAACTGAAGTAAACAGTTAAAAAGAAAATAGATTTTAAAAGGTTATAGTAAATGTTAACACATTCTAAAGCATTTATACAGTAACACAGTAAAGTTTTGCAAAATTACACGTTATATCTGCAATAGTCAGAGTTACGTTCCATATGAGAACCCGCGATGTTGCCGATGTACGATCTGCGATATATCTGTGTGTGTGTGTGTGTGTGTGTGTGTGTGTGTGTGTGTGTGTGTGTGTGTGTGTGTGTGTGTGTGTGTGTGTGTGTGTGTGTGTGTGTGTGTGTGTGTGTGTGTGTGTGTGTGTGTGTGTGTGTGTGTGTGTACACGTACGTACGTACGTACGTACGTATATTTAATTATATTATCTCCAGTGTAACCAAACTCGGACCACCTCCTTTTCATTGAAAGTATTAGACATCCCTTGTCCAGAGCTACTTATGTTTATCTCATTTATTCAGTTAACCAGTTGAGAGATGAGGGTCTTTTTCAAGGGCCCAGCATTGGTAGCCTGGTGTTGCTGGGATTTGAACGCACAACATTCCGGAAAGAAGTCTGACGTCTTAGAGGTTGCCTGAATATTCGACACCAATAGTTGATTGCTGACAAAAAATATCAACAAATATCCATTTGTTTTTCCGGTTTGCGTCCGTTGCTGGAGCGTCTGAGAAGGTCCGTTCTCATTGAGAGCGCCCTCTAAAGGCTAATATTCACGCATGAGGCTTATTTTATTTTCACAATTTAGTACTGTTTATTTTTTTATTTATTATTTTTGTAATCCAATTGAGAACTATTTTAAAGTTTGTTGTTTTTCTTTATCCAGTGTGTATATATATATATATTTTTTTTTCTATTTTATTTGATTAATTGCTTATCCACTATCGGTACACTTCTAATCACAATCCAAATCAACGCTGTTCAGATGTTTTAAAACCTGTTGCTTCGTAACAAATCATAAGACAATTACATTTTTGTTCCAGTGAATTCGGGAAAAAAAACGAGATGCCTTTCCAGAGGGAAAAAATAGGATCCATTTAAAACCAGCATCTCAAAAAGAAAATGTTTTTCTTTTCAAAACGCTGTATGAATTTTACCAGTCCATATAAAAACACTTTATCTAAGAACAAAACAAAAGAGGCAAATAAAATTGGTTAATATTCCTAATTCATTAAATCTTCCATTTGTTCGTTCATTGTGCATAATCTGTGAAGATGAAAACATGTGGCTTTGCTAACAGGCATTGACTAGGTGGGTTTAAAAATCTCCTTTTTCTATGCTTGGTAAAGAACAGCAGAGATTAGCATGTAACCTGGAAAAATATTGGTTTGGTGAAGGAAAAAAATAAATAAAGTGGAACTGGCAACAGTGTCATAATTTCTAGGGGAGCTTGTATTAGTGCAAGAAGGGCTTTTTGCTTTTGACATACAAACTGTTAGCACACATTTGATAGAATGTCTTTGTATGCGGTAGCATAAAAATTACCATTTACTTCAACTGACAGACCCAAACCTGTTCCAGCATGAAAATATCACAGTTCACAAACCAGCTCCCTGAAGACATTGGTTGGAATAGAGAATCTTGAGTGGCCTGCTGTAGAGCTCTGACCTCAACCCTATTGCACACATTTGGAATGAATTGAAATGCTGACTGCAACCCAGGACTCCTCTCCTCACCTACATCAGTACCTGACTTGATTAACACCTTTTACGGTTGAATGAGCACAGATCTCCTCAAATACACTCCAGAATCTAGTGGAACACCTTCTTAGACGAGTGGAGGTGGTTATACCAGCAAATGAAAACTAAAGGTGGAATGGGATGTTCAAAAAGCACAAACGTTTGTACAGTACATGGCAAACAATGGATTGTTTAGCTAAATTATTGAAAGTGGTATAAAGAAATGCTAAATTGTATTTTAACTTTTTTTTTTATTGTAAAATGATATGGTACCAAACATTCCTAGGGTTAGGGTTGTAACAATGTAATTAGCATAAAAGTAGCCCACTAAAAAGACAGTGCTGTCTGCCCTCCTCCACATACAAGAGTACACCGATGCCAATGATTACCTAGAGACTATTTGATTGACAGGGGAATGAGTGTATTCCTTCCTCCCACCTGATAGCATAAACAATTTTGCTCTGTTGACTCTCTCTCCAAGGTTTACCGTCTCAATCTTGGGATTAAAATTTCCTCGACCATAGACATAAATGTAAAAAGGCAAAAAAAGCAGCACTTTACGTAAAAAAAAAAAAATGTATTGTTGCAATGATAATTATATTTACATTATAATGAATAGTTGCAAATGTAAAAAAAAGAATGAATTAGCCATAGTATTTTTTTTATTTATGGTATAAAAAAGTTTCTAGACTAGTTTTGTAACATGCCAACAGATGGCAGCACAAGGCTGCACGCCTAGTCACAGGGAGCACAGAACTTTATAAGTCATTGTGCAGGCAGGAGCTATGCACAGCTATATGTTAAGACTTGGGATCGATTGTGCTGAAATCAGGGTGTTGCACAGTTAAACACCAATTGAATAGCCTATAGGACGAGCGGATTTTCTGTCAGGCTGATTTGCAGGCTGTAAATTTGTCTTTTTGTGGGCAGCGCAGAAGATGAATTTCAGTCGTGTTTAACCTGCGGTGCCACTAATGCAATCCCCCCCGACTGTGTAATTCATTCAGGGAGTATTTCGCATGTCTCCATCCCTCACCCGGTCATCTATCTCTGCATAATCTTTTAGAGTGGGGTAGTTTTTTTATTTATTTTATATATTTTTTTTTTTATGGAAGTCTGATCTACTGCTAGAGTTTTTTTGGAAATGGTGTTTTCTTTTTGCTTATTCCCCATAGTCTTCTCACATGCAGTATTTTATTTTTCGCTCTCTACTTTTCCCCTTCCATGCCATCTGCATTTGTTTGTTTTCTGTCCTGGTTCGTGGGTGGGCTCTCTCGGGTGCCCTTGGTAATGGGGTAGTAATTACTCAGAGTTGCCTCTAAATTGCAGGCGCTCGTTTATACCGGGGGCCGCTTGTTGTCAGGGAAAGATTAGACGAGGACATTAAGATGAGAGACGGATATGAAGGTGGCAGACTGAGAGCAAGACTAAGAAAGATGAATGAGACAGATGGCTGGATGCTCTTCCAGTCTTGCGGGGCACCCAGTGAGGCATTAGCACGTCCAACCCGTTTACGTTCGAACATTGATGCATTTTTTTTTTTTTTGAGCTGGAGCCCAGAAATTTTGGAATCGGTAGATTTTGGATAGAGTTTAATAAAGAATGAAAATCCTGGTGAAGGAGATACAGGGTGGGCTGGGTAAGTAAGTAAGGAACACATTTAAAGTGAAGGTCAGGCTGCCGATAAGGAAGATTTATAAGAGTTTTTTTTATCTGTACTGCCTGTTGTGCTGGGGTTAATCCTTCACTGTCCATCTGTGTAACAGCTGCAGGCCGCTATTCTCTTGTCATCTGATCTAATCGAGCTCTGCTTACATTACCTGTTTGTAGACTTGAAGAAAAATGAACAGAATGAACTTGCGCCTAACCACAGAGTCCATACAGTTGAATTTTTGGAATAACATCCAGTTGGCGGGAGTCTGTGCCCGCTGTAGTCCCGCCGGAGGATTTTACACTGCCGGTTTTGTCTGAAAGAATGATTGATTTGAATTGGAAAGCTGTCATGTGAATTGAGAACATGTACCAAACCGGAGACTTCATGAGAAGTGGTAAGACTATGTTTAGGACTAGAGGTTGACTGATACTGAAAGCTAGGTTGGATCGTACTTGCCGATAACCACCAACCAATCGATTTAATTTATTAATCAAACAAAATGGAAAAAACAAACCCTCCATGTACAATTGTGCTAAAATGTATTCAAAAAAAGAAATAAGTATAACTTGTAAAAACAAACAGCACGTCTCGTAATGACAGCAGACTTTCTCAGCCGCTCCAGCAACGGACGAAACCCGGAAAAACTATCGATATTTAATTTTGCACTTTTGGTCTACCTTTAATAAAGACATCCGACTTCTATTTGCAAGGTTGTGAGTTTAAATCACAGCCACACCAAGCTGGCAATGCTGAGCCCTTGAGCAAGGCCCTTAACCCTCACCTGTTCTGTTGTGTAAATTACATAATTGTAAGTTGTTCTGGATACAGGCAGCTGCCAAATACCATAAAGGAACATTGAATAAAATTACATGACCTGTAGGAGGCGGTCCAAAGTTTAGGCACCAAAAAAAAAAACCCTATTGTGATTCCCCATAAATGCTGGTGCAAGTCATAGTTAAACGTGCACTTGTACACCATTCTTTACGTGTTATTATCCTATATTATTGTACTGTATTCTCTATTCCTCATGACAGTAGATGACCACAAATGCACCAGTGGTTTGATATAATTAAATGAAATAAATCCAGTTCAATGCTGCAGTAGATTCGTAGAAGAACATGCCCATAGTAAATACCAATTCGCGTTTGACTCTATGTCCAATGTGTTGTATATTTTGTTTAGGTGCCAGACTGCTGATTTTGTCCTTTCACTGGATGTTTTTTTTTTTTTTCCTCAGCAAAGAATTTCTCGACGAAAGACTTGCCAAAATTTTGCAGAAACCTGGTCATAAGTATGGTCCATGCCTTTTGACAATCACCTTTCACATTAAGTCCCAATTTGCGCTTAATCCCTTCACTCTTCTGGAAAGATATTCTCCTAAATTTTTTGGACATTTTGTGTTTATTCATACACAAGGGTGTTAGTAAAGTCATGTACTGATGGAGGTGAGAAGGCCTAGGGTGTAGTCAGCATTCATATTCATCCCAAAGGGGTTCAATAGGGTTGAAGTCAGAGCTCTATAGCAGGAGATCTTCCACTCCAAACCATGCAAAGCATATCTGAACTAAAACTCCCGAACCCGATCACATGCGTTGAGTTGCTGACATCTGATTGCATGATTGGATAATTACATGAGGGAGCAGGAGCACTAGAGGCTCTATAGTGAGAGCATTGACATTTATCTTTTTTGCCATTTTTCTGCCATTTTGGCCACTTTACCCAGTTCTCCCCTCGCTTAGGAGTTGCCATTTCCTATTCGCTTGGCCCTTGCTAAGTATACACATACTCTGGGGTCTCGTTTGACACAGCTGCCATTTGTCAGCAGATCGGCTTCAGTGATCAGTAAATAACAGCGAGAGACACTGCTGTTTAAACAAACCCGGTCATCCGCTACACGCTCACGGCTAAATATTAGACACGTGCCGAATGGAGCGACGGCCCAGGGAGGCAGAAGTGCAGTCAGCTGTCTCCTGCTGAGCGTGCTACCCTGTCAGACATCTTTAAAAAGTGACTCAAACACGGCCAGTGGGGACCTGACTAGTCTAGACTCGCTGTACCGAGCTCATCTGTCTTTCTTTAGTTTTTTCATTTGCATTTTGTGCTCGTACGTATTTCGAGACCGATGCTAGTTTTTCATCGTCGCCGCGCATGCCTCTGTCTGCTAATTAAAACCGAATAAAAAATCAGAGCGAATACATTAGGACAGTGGCTTCTTTGGAACCCTCCACCTCGAGTCAGGAGCACCGCTGCTCCTGCACAGCTCTCGCACACACCATTGAGATTCCGCAGCGTCTTTTTGTTTTGCTGTCGCCTCCCAGCCCCCTCCTTTTGTTTTTTCGCAACCTCATTCAATTCCTTCTCGGTCTTCTAAGTTTGTTCTTGCAGCCTAACTTCAGAAATGATCCGGAAAGAAAAAATACTAAGGGACAGTAAGTGAGGTGTGTGTGTGTGTGTGTGTGTGTGTGTGTGTGTGTGTGTGTGTGTGGTCTCCAAAATGTGTGATTTGCATACACAGCAAGTGAAAGTATGTCTAACCAGAAGCACAGCTGCATAAATTAACACCTACACGAGACTGCTGTGCAGAAGGTACAGAGACACGCCGATCTATTTTCCCTGGAGACGGCCTTGTAATATTTTTTCTTTGTCTTTTGCTAATAGCTCTGCATGTACATCTACAGCAACCCAGCATGCGGAGATCCTCCTACAGATAGATTTTTTTTTTTTTAAACACCGTATTACATGTCACTTATTTCCATATGTTCTGCACAAAAGCACCTGAGAGTAGAAAGTCGACAAATACGGCGTGTACATACGCCGCTGCATCAGTCACTGTAACCTGCCAGGTTTTTCATTTATTTTGCACGACGGCTTGGATCCAGTGCTACAGCCCTTATCTTAATTAGAGAGCTACAGAGGGATGGGGACAGCGCTAATACCACGGTTATCCGCGGGAACCAAAATTGAAAATATTCCTGCGGTGACTGCGGTAATGGGGATCTGCTTTGCGGTGTCCCCATGGGAATGATGATAAAATGGATTTTAACATGGCAGTAATGAAAGGACTCATGTTTAACAAATAAAAATCAATATCTGCGAAGCGCAAGAATTGGCGCCACGCAGAGATTTTTTTTTTCTCTGTGCTGTGCAGAGAAGCAGGTTTAAAAAAAAAAAAAAAAAAAAAAAAAAAAAAAAAAAAATAATAATAATTTTACTGCTGTACTACTTTAATTCAATTCAGAAAACTCTCATACGGTGATGATGGGAGACCTTACGGCACGCTTCCCTTTGCTTAATCGTCAGAAATGCGACGGTGTGAATTTGAGTAATACGCTAATCACGCTAATTTTGAGTAGCGTGATTTTTCTTTGGATTTGGAAAAATTCCCCTTGTAATGAAGTGTGACACGGCCATTCGAGACAATTTGCGTCGTCGTGAAAGTCTTGTGGGTGCCAATAGAACGCGTTTGGTATTTAGATTGGATCATTAAAAAGTGAAGAGATTTCACGTTAGGAGTTGTTTTGCCGTGTAGGTTTTATGCAGCAAAGAAATTAAAAATTTTTTTTTAAACATTCCTTGACGACATCCAGTGCATTGGATGCAGAGCTCCATGATACAATACATACATGTGACAGTGTGACTTTTCTGTACACCATTCGAACTTTCTCACTTTTACATTCTACACTTTTCTGTTACGTGCAGCTACAATAAGTCATGTTTTAGTCATAGTTTGTCGTAAAAAAAGAGAGAGAAGGAGATTTGCGTATACCAGTGATTTATTGCACAAAATGCAGAATTGCATGTAAACACTAGCATTTGGCAACCTGGAGCTGCATACTCTTTTAAATTGCCACCTGGAATTGCAGTAATTTACATCATCTTAAAGGCTGTACATGACTGATTTTATTTATTTCTTTTTTTGTAGTGTTTATTTTTAGTTGCATAACACACTTTTTGTAATTTTAGTTTTACATTCACATTGATGCCCTCACCCACAGTGACTTACATCTTAGCAGCTGAGGGTTGAGGGCCTTTCTCAAGGGCCCAGCAATGGCAGCTTGATAGTGCTAGAATTTGAACTCACAACCTTCTTATCCAAGGGCCAATCCCTTAACCACTGAGCTACCACCTCCCCAAGTGTATGTGTGCATCATCTAAAGAAAGCTCCCATGAATCAGGAATTTTGTCTAGTTTTCTTTGCTGGAGCAGATCCTGATGTGGTATTCTGTTGTTAGTACCGATTTTTATTTCTGTTTGACAGTGGCAAGCCGTGCATTTCACACCTAGGCCTCCAGTGTGGTCCTACATGAGTCAATCCACTTCTTAATTACCATCATTATGGCACCACGGCTATAGAAACCATCAATATTATAGAGAAGCGCAGTATAACAGAGCGCTGCATCACAGACAGGAATCTCATACAGCAAGAATGAATGCCTTTTACTAAAGCAAGAAACCCAATGAAGACAATTCAACAATTCTCCTTTCACTGTAGTCACAGCTGTGCTACTCGCATACAACATGTATTGCAGAAGCTTCAATATTCACCTCATAAAATAACCCTGGGGTTTCCAGTGCATTTTGTGCAGTTATTCCCGTGCAGATTCTACAGCAAAGAAAAACGCAATGGGACATGAAAAAGCTGTTTTGTAAATAAGTGTATCTGCAACCAAATCGATTTGTTCTCCTTTGTTAGTCATTGTGGAGTGAATGTTTGCAAACTCTGACCATCCAATCGAAGGGCGGGAAAATGCCGACGTGATTCCGTGACTGCTAGTGAGCCTCGGAGTGGCCAGCTTGAAATCTGGTTGGTTAAAGCAACAGCATTCGAGCAACATCGATTTTGAAGCTACAGGGCACCTTGTTCCTTCATCGTGAAAGGCTTATGCCAGTTCCCTTTGTCCCTGACAACACGTGAAATGATGACCGAAATCTGATTGGATAGAAACCTAAAATTACACTCTGTTGCATTGCTACTTAAAGCAGCACATATGAGGGAAATGCAATGAAGTGAAGAGACTATTGGGAATAATTGAATACATATTAATGAACAAAAATATAATATATGCTGGCCCTAATGGCCTCCCACTGCAGTTTGACATTTGAATGCTTTTCTGCTCATCGTGGTTAAGAGTTACTGTAGCCATGCTGTTTGCACCTTTTTCACCAAAATAGCATTTCCACTTGTGGAACTGGTACTGTGTGTGTGTGTGTGTGTGTGTGTGTGTGTGTGTGTGTGTGTGTGTGTGTGTGTGTGTGTGTGTGTGTGTGTGTGTGTGTGTGTGTGTGTGTGTGTGTGTGTGTGTGTGTGTGTGAGCGAGAATCTCAGGGGTTTGTGAGAACACCCCTCCCCCAAATACAGTTCTGTTTGAGATCAATTAAAAACTGAAACACTTGACCTTTATCTGCATGAATGGCTGCGCTGCTAGGTAATTGGCTGACTGGATAATTGCATTAATGTGAGCTACAAATCGCTGTTTATAATGCGTTTCAAATCGAAAACGAGAGTCGGAAACGGACGTGCAAATGTATGCAAGTGTGAATGATGTCACCTGAGTCACACCGACATCAAATATTCTCCAGAGACTTCACAAGCACAGCATAGTTAAGAATTAATGATGTGAAATGTTTGTTTCCACAGTCCCTTTGGAGTGTGTATGTTTGCGTGTGTGAATTTCAGAAGATTGTTAAATCTATCCAACAGAAGCAGTGCTTGGTAACTTGATTTATTGATCAAATGTGAAAGCAAGAACGACTCTGTCGTGTCTTCCTGCTGTCATATCTGTTTAAGATACTCTATTTCCTGTCTCTCGCTTTCTTTAACCTGCCAGGCATGAAAACACACACACACACACACATCCTTGTAGTTATTCATTTAGTCGAGAAGGTAGGCTGATGGAGTATGCTGTTGTTCAATTTTGCCTTGCAGCTGTTTGAACACAGAAGAAAGACGATAAGAACTGTCTTGTGAGAACTGTATGTAATCAGACCATAAACAGCCCGAGGCACTTTCGCGTCCTTCCTCGAGCGGTTTGCTAATATAATTATTGCTTCGCATTTTAAAGGAGTGGGAGTAAGGTGAACTCGGACGATAGGGGACGAGAGTCGCAATATTTGACTCCTTCAATGCGTTTCGTCATCCATCTGATATGTCAGAACAGCACAAGCAGGCTTTGCCAATTCCCCCGAGATGGCAATCAAAAAACCTTAGACATCACATTGGCAAGCGACGTGACCAACCATGGAGCTTGCTTTGTTCCAAAACAGCTGTCAAATATTCGCTTTATAAAATCATGTATCAAAGTTTTTCTTCCCAAACTTCCTCGTAAATACTACATTGTATGCAATACATTTCGTATTACTCTTCTCCTTTAATCTTCATTGTGTAATCATCTCTACATTATACACAAGTATTGGGACATCTGACTTTTTCAGCTATATGTGCTTCTTTCAAAAACATTTACCTCAGTCACACCATTGTACTTGAACCAGGAGACCCAAACCTGTTCCAGCATCATAGTGCCCCCTGTACACACATCCAGCTCCATGAAGATAGTTTGCATGGGTCAAGTCAGTCAAAATGCTTTTGTCATTCAATCATATATAGCTGATGCAGTACACTGAGAAATGAGACAACTTTCCTCCAGAACCCTGGTGATACTTAAAAAAACATAAATCTAAATAACAGAAAAGACAGAGCATAAAGTGCATCGTGTGGAAACAGTGCAAAGACAGCACAAGACAGTGTAGGACAAATACACAAGACACAAAATATCACCGCCAGTAAACTTTACTATATATTATACAGTAGTGTGCAGAGAGAACCGAGTACAGGAGTTTAAGTGTAAGTAAACAAAAGGGATTGTGCAGCAATAGCAGCAGTCAAAAGGATGTGCAAAAACAGCTTATAAACAGTTTGGGTTGTAATGGTTGTAGAAGATCTTGAGCGACCTGCTTATAGATCTCTGATCTCAAACCCATTGAGCACTTTTGGGATGAACTGGAGCTCTGACCATGCTGCACCCCAGGTCTGTTCACCTCACTTACATCAGTCCCTGTCTTTACCAACACCCTTGTGACTGAATCTCCACAAGCATACTCCAAAATCTAGAACATCTTCCTTCCTGCCACGCTGTCTTTGCTTAGTCACATGCCAGGTGATGCGTGAGGTTGACTGATACGTCGAATTTAAATGTTTTGAGAAAACTGTTCCACATGGATCAATTTATAAGAATTACAACTCCCCAATTTCACCACCTAATGCTGTTCCTTTCCTAGGCAATATGTTGAATTGCTCTGGATGAAACTAGTGATCTCTGCTTAATAAATCCACATTGACACTCTGGGGAGCTTTTTAACCAGCGAGATAGCAGGTTGTGTTGTGGAAGCTCACCCAATTGCGCAAGAGACTGATTCAATTTATTGAATTGAGCTCAGCTCCTGGCCTAGATAAGGAGATGTCGTTGTTATCGGCGTGTGATTTTGAGCCATTTTTAATCGCACTAGTTAAATAGTCAATCTATTTGATTCTCTGGATATTTGTTTATTTTTGGTTCGTCTTTGTTTGTGGACCTGTCTGTCTTGCTCGTCTCTCCCCGGTCCCTCGGTTCCTTTGCCAGGTAAAGGAGCTGTAGAGTGAGAGAGTGGGGCTGTCAGACTTGTATAATAGGAAGCCACCGGAGCATGACGGCATTCCTTTCCTGTAGCACTCGCAATGCTGGAGTGAATGTCACCAGGCTTTCAGATCTTTTTTTTTTGTTGTAATTAAAGGACGTTTGCATGCAGCAGGATTTATAGGCACGGCATTAGATTGAACGTAATTCGTGATCTTTCCTTTGTAGACCTGCGTGGGATGTATGCCGTACTGTCTCTCGCCTGTCAATCACGACCCAGGCCAATTGTAGGCATCGAAGAACTGTAAGATGGCGGATACTTGAACAAAACATGTTAGCCTTTACCCTTCCCAGCTGGTAGCTGTTGTGTGATAGCTGAGAGCAGACTAATAGATAGGAATTGGCAAGTGACCAACTTGAGTACAAAAAAGACAATCCTAGTTCAAGATGCCTTCAAAATGATTTCTGACAACCTTTAAACGTGCCGTAATGATTTCCGTCATCACACAGATGTCTCTTCGCAACTCTTTTTGTCCGCTTGTACACCAATAGTATCCCGAGACTGTTTAATTCCGTCAATCATAAAATGATGGATCCTCTGGCAGAGTCGGCGCTATGGCCTGTGTTTTCCATATTGCGTTGCTCGGATCTCATTAGAAGGCGAAAGGACGTCAATCATACGAACGAGAATGCCATTCCGAGCTGATTAAATTGGTTATTACAGTGCAGTGACGGCTACAGCTGGTATTAAGCCACAATCTAAATTCACATATGGCACTCGATCATGTTTGTAATGTACTATAAATAAATGCGTCAATATTGAGATCGTTTCACAAATCGTTCCAGTTTGGACATTGATCTTTGGAAGCTCGGTGTACCAAATTCTAAAATATTTTCTTAGAGACTGTACATTTTACCCAACCGAGTCTAAATAATCTGCATACTAGGGATGTCCTCCTCCGTAACCGAGGCCGAAACGATTCGCATCTCGATGCATAGCCAACGATACGATACACCTACTGATGCGATGCGGTACGATTCACTCCTATTACGATGCAGCGCGGTTTGATTCAACACCAAGCGAATCAATGCAATACGATTCTCTGCAATTCAATGTTACAGATTGTTCACTTTTGCTTCTTTGGTTCAGGCAGACAGCAAATTATACATTTACGCAAGTGCTGAGGTGGGGCTGAGAGAACACGCTTAGGAAACAGTTTAGTGAAGAGAAATCATTCCACATATAAAATATTGGTTACTTTCTAAATAATGAAAGATATGTCGGTTTTTAAAAATCAGGGCAGCCTATTGCCGAGTTGTATTTTTTTGGCTATTTTCTTTTTTTCCTCCCCTTCATCTCATAAATTCTTAGTTCATTAATAAGATGTGATACAGAAAATCGCTTAGATTAGATATTTATTGAAGAACACAAGCCTCTCCAATGACTACACTTGTTAGCAGGTTTTGGTACCTGTGCCTACCTGTAGCCTAAACTACAGCTGGTTGAAGGATCACTAAAAATAGTTACAAAATGTTATTCTCTCTCCAAAAGAAGCATCATATGAAATATATATAAGGCCAGATTAAGAATGAATTATAAGATTTTAAAGCCACACTAAGCTGACTGTCGGTTCAGAGTTCGGCTGTTTTATATTTTTTATCCATTGTAAGTCGGAGACTAGCTGTATATGTAATTACCCTGCGTGTGTTCGTGGCTTCTCGGCTTTGTTCTGCCGATCAGTTTTTCACCACCGACACGAGGAGCTCAAGAGATCAACACTTGGTTTATTTAACAGCGGGCGGTGAAATTCCTACATCAGCCACAGCAGAATAAACACTGCCTCACATCTCTCACGATTATCACCAGATCTTGGCTGTAGTACAAAATATACAAAAATGTCACTTTTTACCGATGCAAAAAAAAACAATGCATCGTGATGCAAATGCCAACTTGTATCCGATGCACACTTTTTAAATTGATGCAGCAAATCGATAACTTGTGCGAATCAGTGAATCTTACAATCTCTTCTGCATTCAGATACAGATTTAAAACCATGGGTGACTGTGCCAAGGAAAACCTGAATCACCACAAGGAAGAAACCTTGAGAGGAACCAGACTCGATTAAGAAAACCCATTCTCTTGACAGTTGCACTGATAATAGTGACATTTACACTGCTGTCTCTCTTTGTGTCTCTTTGTTGCAGTGTGGATTTGGTCCATGCTCAGCTGCATGTGTGTGAAGGCCGCAGCCTGCCCGAGCTGGGACTGAAGCAGGATAAAATCAAGATCAATGGCTGTGCCATCCAGTGCCGTGTGACCACCGAGGACCCTGCGCGAGGCTTCCAGCCGGACACAGGGAGGCTAGAGGTAGGCACGCAATACGTTACCCTCTCCAGTCATGTGCATGTCAGGAGTGTGTGTTGTAAATAACGTATAAGATGGGCATTGGATCTGAACGATCTCTTTGGTGGTGATTTATTAATCAACTATTCATTATTAATATCCACTTTCTTATTTACACACACTGCCAAAGAGCGTTCCAAGAACAGGTCCAAATTCATCGCATCCAGATATCAACATACACATTATTCCTGAAAAATATGTAGACCTTCGCCACGTTAGGTTCAACCTCCCTGAATATCTTTGGTGTAATGAGGAATACTGACCTTACACCAGGCCTCCTTATCTAACACCAGTTCCTGATCTCACTGATGCGCTGGTTCACCCTCCAAAATCCAGTGAAAAGCCCTGGAGTTATCTGAGGCAGACTAAATCTATAATGAGGTGTTCTATTCACATGAGTATGGATTTTCAGGTGTTCACATTAGGGCTGTTGCTATCGATTATTTTAATAATCGATTAATCGAATAATTGAATAATCGAAAAATATTAATATAATTAATTAGGATAAAACATGCTTTTTTTTTTTATCAAAGAGCAATACTAAATAAGAGAAAAAACAAGTCTTTTAAATTAAACAAGTAATTTGTAAGTGTACATTTTTATTGCTGAAATTGTATACAAGGATATCTGTGAATTACTAAACTCATTTAGTGCATTTAATTGCAATATTGCATCAAAATGCAAATCCAGCGCGTCCAAAAAAAGTCCCTCCGCAGTGGCCATGCAGAGTTGGTTTTAGGAAAATATTTGTTTAATTAAAACTTATAATTATTCTCACTCTCGTATTTATTCATTAAATCTCACACAGTAACGCAATGTGGTTTCCTTGTCCCCGGAAAAGCTGCTTAAAATTTTCCATGAACTAAATCCATGTATTTAGCCGACAGCTTTAAAAACGTGCTTCACTCCGTCTACACGGTCACTGCGGAGGGAGTTTTTGACCGCACTGCATAGGAAAGAAAAATATAAAAAGAAAATTAATTTAAAATTGCTTTCAAAATGGTAACCCCACTGTACGGTGTTTACTTTGTTTTAGTACTTTGGTTTGAATCCCATCCTTCACCAGTTTTTATTCTGCAGCTTCTTCTGTGTTTACCTGTCCAGGGCGCCCCAGAGATTAGCTGGTGGTGCGGCAGTAATAACGGTCCGTGAGAAACACAATGCTCCGCGTGTAGTTAAATGGACTAACACATTTTTGTAAACAAATTACTCGAGGAATCGTTTCAGTCTTAGTATAGTACACATGCTTTAGGATATATAGCATCTGTCTATATCTTACCTATGTTCCTTTGTGTTAAAAGGCAAACCGGGATCATGGGGTAAAGTCTAGAAGTCTAAGGCTATGTGTCCACTAATCCGGACAAATTTAGAAATAGTTTTTGTCCAAAATAGTTTTCATTTTCGTTCATACACAACGAAAGGTCTAAGACTTGTCGACTCGCGTCGTCGTTTTCGAAAGCCTGTTTTTTTTTTACAGTCCACACAAAAACAGTTTTTTCAGATTTACGGTCTTTGGAGAGCGGTTTTAAAAAAATCAATGTTTTTTCTGTGGACTGAAAACGGCATCTCTGTGTGGACGGAAGTCCAAAACGTAGAGAAAATGATGGTTTTCAAATGAAAACTTATTAGTGTGGACGTGGGCCTAAGAGTCTCTCCCTAGAGGAACCCTTGGGCTAGAACAGGAAAGAAGGACATTAAAATTAAACAAGCCTGGGTGGACAAATGGCAAAAAAAATAAAAATCAGAAATTCTATTTATTGTTTTAATTTTGGCAGCTGAGGTTGAAGAGGAGGGAAGGGACTATTGGTCAGTGGTGATGTGGGATTCTGTCAGTAAAAGTGGAAGCTTGAAGACTACATTCTGGAGGCCATTTTGCTTTACCGTGTGGTTAAAAACATTTAAGCCTGCTAATTTCTTTTTTTATTCACTTTTCATTCTTATTAATGACCAGTCTTTAGTTTGAATGTCATTTTGCTGTGTTTAGACCTACAATAATTAGGTTATAATGGACAAATAGCTAAAAATGAGATCAATAATGACTAGGCAGGGGGCCAGTTTCACTAATTATAAAACCATGTGCTAGTTGTGCCAGCTTAATTGTACTGCCTTGCTTGGTACAATTGTGTCCTAATAATATTACCTTCAAAATGATCATTTACATAATGTAATAAAGTATAGTGAGCTGATCAGCTAGTCAAATGCATTAATACCGATACAAGTCTATAGATTCCCATGCTGGAAGAAGCTCATTGTTATAGCCATTAGAAAGTGTTTTGGATAACAGCTTCATGCCATGAGCTCTTCACAGCAAATCATTTCCAACCTGAGCTAGAACACCTCAGCACCACCCTTTTTTTTCCAAGGCATCTCAAGTTTCAACAGATGTTTGTGTCAGCTGGGGGAAACGCTTGTCACTTTTTTGCTCTTTTAAACACATAAGATGTTTGTCTTGTTATAGATACAAGCACTAAGTCCATTATATTACAAGCTTTCAAACTGTACCCTTACGTTCATCACACGTGCCTGTACTACGCCCTCAGTAGCAAGGACTTTTAGGGTTTGAAAACATTCATTTCCAAAAGAAATAAATAGATGTTTAGAAGCAAAACCCTTCATCCTGTTTTAGACCATGGGATTTTTAAGAAAACCTTGACTGAAATTTTGTAACAGACTGTGTGGTGGAGATTCTGTCACAATAGACCAGTGTTAAAAGAAAATCACATGCTGCTTATGCGAACAATCAGGCTGTGTGAGCGAAGCTTCTGCAAGCCCCAGTGTAAATAAATTAGCATTGTTATGTCTTAAGATTTCATGGTTGTGACTGGGTGAAGCAAAACAACATAATGTCTAAATATCAACGCGAGCTTGAAATGATGACTGTATTTTTTTTGTCTGGTTTGCAACTCAATGTAAAGGTAGTCCTAGAGTTACGATGGTACAACTTATTTTTCGATCTTATGTTGAGACAACAGCGTTACGACAAAATTGTACAAATATTTGGTTTTGCCTGGGCAGGCAACTTAGTGTATATGCGGTACAGTACATTGGGACGCTGCCAGGATGTACACGTCTCCCGCCTTGTGAGATGCCTCACCAGCGCCAGCCAGATTTCAGTTTTCTTGGGGTTAGAGCGCCTTATTTTCCTGGTGTTTTTGGTGTTTCAAAGCCCAATTTTAGCTCTTTTCTCTCTCCATTTTATCAGCATTGCCGAACACTGATGCTACGTTTACAATAATCCAGAATAGTCTTTTTGTTAAGACAAAAAAAAGAGTTAATGGTGTAAAATCTAGAAGTCTAAGGATGCATGGAAATGAAGCCGGATTAATTTGAAAACAGCGTTTTCATTCAAAAAGGTTCCGCATCCACATTTTTGTTTTTAATCATTTTCCAAAAGTTGCTCATTCGCACCAAAACGTCTGCAACGATCACGTCCCTATAGTGCGCACGAGCAAATCGTAAGATACTTCGACCTGCCTCATTTCCCCCTGGCGCTTATTTATTTTCTGGCTCTTTGAATTGGCACAGCAATGACTAAAGATGCATCAGCGTTTTTAAAAACCTCTGTGGAAAAACCGTGAAAATCTGTTTTGCAATTTTATCCGCGTTGGAGAGCGTTTTCAAAAAGACAAAAAAACAACGCTGTCTTAGTGTGGACGAAGGACAAAAACTGAGAGAAAAATATGCCTTTTCAAATGAAAACATATTAGTATGGACATGGCCTGAAACTACATGTACTGATTAGTCTCTTCAGCTACAGGTTTGCTTCTTACCCTCCACTTGTAAACCGCCGCTTGTCCACGTCCCCACTAATGCATCAAATATATATATATATATATAGTACAGACCAAAAGTTTGGACACACCTTCTCTTTCAAAGAGTGTTTTTTTTATTTTCATGACTATGAAAATTGTAGATTCACACTGAAGGCATTAAAACTATGAATTAACAATGTGGAATTATATGAATATATACATAACAAAAAAGTGTGAAACAACTGAAAAATGTCATATTCTAGGTTCTTCAAAGTAGCCACCTTTTGCTTTGATTACTGCTTTGCACACTCTTGGCATTCTCTTGATGAGCTTCAAGAGGTAGTCACCTGAAATGGTCTTCCAACAGTCTTGAAGGAGTTCCCGAGAGATGCTTGGCACTTGTTGGCCCTTTTGCCTTCACTCTGCGGTGTGGTTATATATATATATATATATATATATATATATATATATATATATATATATATATATATATATATATATATATATATATATAATCGGTTAACTCGACAACCCTATTAAGTCGACGTTTTTGAAGTGGAACCGCCAAATTCTCGCTTTTTCTTAGCATTTTTTATCGGTTATGTCGCGGAACCCTAATATTTCGAGCACAAGGGGGGAAAAATTAGAAATTTTAACGTCAGTTATGTCGATCGGCGCTGTGCAGCCGCAGAAGAACTCACGAAAGTGGCGGAAAAATCAAACCTTACAGATACTACAGGTGTTTGTATTGTATACTGGTGAATGTCTGCTGTTAGTAAGTGCGCATATGCATTTTTCTGTTAAATGTTGTGCGATAAACCGGAGCTCCCGGCTTCAACTCCTTACCGAGCGCGCGCGTGTCGCTCCTTACCGAGAGAGCCGTGCTCCTTACCGAGCGCGCGCGCGAGCAGAGTAAGGAGCACGGCTCTCTCGGTAAGGAGCGACGCGCGGCGCTCGGTAAGGAGCACTGCTCTCTCGGTAAGGAGTTGAAGCCGGGAGCTTCAGAGAAAGCAGCCGAGAAAGCACCTGCCACGCCCCCTTCGGCCATTCACGTTTGAGACTTTTCTGTCCCTCATTTTTGGTTTCGGGTTCGGTTTTGGATCTTCCTGGTTTTTTTTCCGGCTTCGCGCCGTGCCGCCGGTCGCGGTATATTTTTAATTTCCCTATTTTTCCATTCACAAACTCTCTCTCTCTCTCTCATCGCGGACGTAAGTTTTTTCGGACACTTTGCTTTGTGTGTTTGTGCGGATTACTTCAGCCTGATGGTCATAAGTTTTCAGAAACTTAGTTACTGTTTATTTTTCTTTTTTTTCCACATGTGGACTAAATGTGAGACGGCACTGTGCAGCCGCTGTTTATTTTTTTTGAGCGATCTGTGTGTTTATAATGTTGGAGAATATAATAAAGGTTTGTATGGAGAATGGACGGTGGTTTGTATTGTATACTGGTAAATCTCTGCTCTTAGTAGGTGCACTTATGCCTTTTGTTAACAAATGTATGTACATTTTATAGCATGACTTCATCAAACAAATCGCGGCAACGCTGTTGTTTAAAAAACCCTCCAAAAACACATGCATGCACATTCTCATTTAATAACGCACATCATGTACATAAAGAAATTTCAAGCACGTTAATATATTGCCGCCATTTTGATTTTCGTTTATCTCCATCGGTTACCTCGATGCTTTTTGGCGACCCCCTACGACATCGACATAACCGGGTTTCACTGTATATATATATGCACAGTAAAGTTTATTCATTATAGTGCTGTAAATTGCTGTTTTGCTAAATTATATACTGTAATTTGTTACATTATTAACTAATTACAGTATATTACCCCATACTGATCATTCTTTTAGACTCCTGGGTAGGCTAGGCCATGTCTTGACAGGAAATTTTTTATGAAGTCGTTGTCAGATGATCTCCATTGTAAGTCGGGGACTACCTGTATATAAAACATAACATGTTGGCCAGAAATGTTACATTTAGTTAATGTGAGCAAGTATTAGTTTTTAGGGTTTGCCATGGGCGGTACTCTATTTTTTTGCTGTTTGAGTTTCATATCCTTTCATAAATCTCCCAAGTCTGTTGTTTTCATGCGAGTGTCGTTGCAGCGCTACAATTTCGGACACTGACAGAACCTTGTCTCGACTGCCATTAGTCACAATTAAATTATACTGGCCGATGCGTATCCTTTTTCCGACAATGAGTCATTTCTTTTTTCCCTCCTTTTTTCTTTTCTTTTACTTACCAGCAAAATTAGCCTGAAATTATACAGTGTAAACCCATAAAACACTCAGCCGTCATCACTGAAGGCAAATGTCAGCCTGTGATAACGAGGAAAGAGCAAGCTGTTATTACTCTAAGGGAATATCTATAAGCTCTATTGAAAAGGCTTCTGGAAAGAAGAAAAGATCTGGCAGATCAACACCGAAAATCTGATAAGTATATAAGGATCTCTAGCGCATGTAACAGAAGGCTGTCTGCAGCAGACATAAAAGCACAGCTGAAAGTCTCAACATGAGGAAGTGTCTGCTTCAACAGAGCATAAGAAACTTCAGGATGCAGAGCTGTTGGATTGTTTGTAGTTCGGAAACATGCACTTAGGCATCAAAACATGCTTGAGAGGCTTGTGTGGGCTGAAAACAATAAAGTCTGGACTGCTGCTGAATGCCAGGTTTTCCAGTGTGATGAACTGGAAATTGTTAACTGGATCGAGTTAAGAGTATGCAGAGTGAATAGGAGGCAAAAAGGTTAGAGTTAGAATGCGTTGGAAGTGGTGTTCTGCCTCGGGGAGCCGTACAGTACTGAGGGAACAAGTACAGTTTTCTTCAGCAGAATGCAGTCTCTCTGGGCAGCAGGATGGTAAACTAAAGCATACAGTTGAGCTCCACCAGAGCTATTCGAAGATGAAATGTTGAAAGCGGTGACATGGGCGTTTGCGATGACCAGTTGTTCAGCATGGTTCTCTGACTGGAAAAAAAACTCCATCAAAAACAGGGATGCTGTTTTGCCTTCGAACATGAGGCTTAAGGCTGTTGGTTAAGGCATTTATGACTTTTGAGCTATAAATTCAGCAGAGTACATTTTGGATTTGGTGATTTACGAGCTTAGAAATACAAGCAATTTCAGGGCTCAGTTTTAGTCTCGTTGTACATGTCAAGCTTTAAGGAAGTTGCAAATAATTTTTTATTTATTTTTTACAGTATTACTATATTGTTGGAAAAACCCTGTTAAGGTGTAAAAGCTGTAGTTTTGTCTTTAATGCAGTCACACATATTTAACTATATTAATAAATTGGATGGATGGGAAGAAAGAAGTCGCCAGATAGTGGAATTTACCGATGTAGGATGGATTGTACTTGCCGATAATCGATAAATCAACCGATAGTTTTGAAAACAGATACTGGCTAAAAAACACCCAAACGTTACACACTGCGTAAAATAAGACTGAACTAGACTGAATTATATGGAAGTCCTAAGAGGTCATGCATTATAATTTTTATTTTTATTTTTTTGCTCGTGATAACCACTCAATTTTCGCGTGATCTCAACATAAAGATGTTGGTTATGGTTATTATCCATGATGCTGCCTCTAGAACATGCTATTATGCCGAAATACACAGAAAAATCAAGTACTGATCATGAGAAAACATTGTTCATGTCGAGACCATGAGAGTTGTGATCACAAAAAAAGTTAAGCAAAAAATTTAATCCGTGGCATCTTAGGACTTCCGTGGAATCATGAAAATGTGCCAAATGTAATAAATATGAATAAATTAATATAATTATATACATAAATTATAATAAATATCTATAATATTCCACTCTCCCTGCAGCACGCGGTCTCGTGTGTAAAAGCAAAAAGCACAGAGGTGTCTGTGATCCACCTCTAGAGGCCGCTCTCGTTACGACAGCGGACCTTCTTGGCCGGTCCAGCATCAGACACCACCCGGAAAAACTATCAGTATGGATTTTTGCCAGTAGCCAGTAGTACCAGCAATCAACTATCTGTATTTTTTGCACACTATATAGACAAAGGTTTTGTGGCCTTTTGACTATGTGCTTTTTAAACATCCCATTCCACATTTAGTGTCCTTTTGCTATTATAATGTAATAAGCTCCACTCTTCGTGGAAGGTGTTCTACTAATTTTGGAGTGTGCTTGTGGAGATTTTTGCTCTTTCAAACACAAGGGTGTTAGTAAAGTCAGGTACTGATGTAGGTGAGGAGGCCTCAGGTGCAGTCAGGGATTCAATTAATTCCAAAGGTGTTTAATAGGGTTGAGGCCAGATCTCGATAACAGGCCACTTAAGATTCACTCCCTCTCATTAATCTCATCTTTATGGAACTGGCTTTTGTTAATGAGTACTGTTATGCTGAAACACGTTTAGGTACCACATCCAAAGACACCCTTGTAACACACTCACTCGTTCTGCATTGGAAGAAAGAGAGACAGGCAAAAGTTCACCGAACAGAGCTTTCTTGACGCAATATGATTTTCACCTTGATGCTTTCCTATTCCGTACTCACGCCGGGGCTCACCCACAGTCACACGGATCTGCCCGCCTTTTCCCGGCATCTGCCTGCCATTATGTGTATATAGTAAGCCCTTGAATCTGGTAAAATAGAATGAGTACTCTCACTTTGCATCTATAACATTAGACACTTATCAAACATTTTATGATGTGCAGTAGAATTGAACACTGAACTGCATTGGTTATTTACAGTAAATGTTTCATAGATCAGCAATTTTACCTTTGATACTCAAGTACCTTTAAATCACAGCACTAATGTAAAAAGAGTACATTTGCTTTTAATGGAGGCGTATTTAAGCAGTGGATTTGTTCTTTAAAATAAGGAATGTTTACTTAGTTTACCGTTGGTGTTTAAACCATAATAAAAACAATTGAAGTTGTACAAAATGCTTGACTGGCAACCGGCACACTGTTTGTAATGTAAGTCTCCTTGGAACATCTGTATTCCACCCAATAAAATGGTGCATTGGCTGTGGATCAGCACTGTTACATTGTTTGTGTGCCAGTTTATGGACGTCGGCCCAAAAGCTTCTCGTGTGGGCCCCCAAGGCGCCTTGCTGTATCCCTGCCACCCGAATAGCCTGGCTGTGAAAAAATGAGTGCGTACAGACTTATCTCCGGTCTCTGACTGCTCCTAATGGCGAGATTCTGGCTACACTATTTTTAGAGCACCTTGTTCATAGGCCCCTGGCTTCTAACAAAGTGCTATCCACCCAATTACTTACATTCAGCCTGCTCAGGAGCTAGACGCTCCAATAACAAGACGCTCCCAGAGCAGCCTTTTTTTTCTTCTCCTCAAATCACATTCTGTGCTCAGAAGATGCTCTTAGATCCTGGCTTTACGACGTATACGATATTAAAGGATGGGGCTCATCCTCATCGGATGTATCCTGTGCATAGATTTATGCGAAGAGGTAAAGGAATGGCTGAAAGGTGGAGTTAAGAGCGCGTATGGGAACCTCTGAATGTTGTTGGCCTCAAGTTTTGAAATGGACAGCATGGGGAATTACGGATACATATTGACAAACTAATAAAAGGTCCTTGTGGCCAGATGGCGGGAATGTCCAATGAATGTTTGATGCGGCTTGGCAAAATGAAAGCTCAGGTGGAAGGTCTAAGGAAAGACAGAAAATCTAGAATTAAGTGGCAGGGAGATAAAAAAAAAAACCACATGCTTTTAGTGCTTGCATCTGTATATAAGCAAGGCCCCAGTCTCTTCCCCCCACCCCCATGTTTCAGTACAACCTAGAAATGTTACGTAAGATATGTGTACGAGGAGACAGGAGTAGAACAGCATCGTCTGATATGAAAATCAGGCGGTGGGAAGAGAAGCGAAAGGGTCTTTCCTATATCTACGGCTCTCTGCACTTTCAGAAAGATGCGCTATGGTTCAAGGCAAGGGGAGCATCTGGAGTGCCGAGGTTTCTGTTATGGAAGTATAACTAAGGCTATAATGGGTAAATCGAACGGCTGAGTAAATAAGTGTAGAAAATAGGGACTGAAAGGGTCTTTTTGCAGCTTTAGAGTGTAATGGAAGGCTGTTTTCCTTGTGATGGAGGTTTGTGGCTGTGTGAGACTGAGAGAGAAAGAAGTGGAGACAGTCAGCGCCGAGAGTGTCAGATTAGCAGTTAGACATCCGCAGCACCATCTTGCCTCAGCTCGCTGTAATGTTCCCTGTCAAACGTTGTTTAAAATCCTGGACTCCATCTGTGCATGCTACCGAGCTTTTATTAGGGCTTGGCTATAAAACGATGAATAGCTGCTTTAGCTCTTGGCAGGACTCGTTTCATCTGCTGAGCGTATACTCGTGTGTGCGTTTTTGATCATTAACACTGAGCACTGGCTTTGAATGTACTCGGGGTAAAGGGTGGTCTGTAATACAAGCAGCCCATGTTTGAAGTAACTGAGCGAATCCTCATTTTTTTTAGGTGTGTTTATACACCGACCAGGCAAAACATTTTGACATTATAACATTATAATTAATAAATAAACTTGACCAACTAAGGATTACTAAACATTTGTTTTACTAATATGCCAAGTCTCAAATCAAGCACCAAAATCCGCCATGATGCACTCCGTGTGGAAACACAGCAAAATTTTCTTTTTTATTGTCCTCATCATTTACGTAATTTAAAACACCATAATTACTTTAAAACATTGAAACGAATATTTTGCTCTATGTTGAGTTTGGATTTACTAATAATAAACATAAATTTGCATAAATCATCAAGCTTTGTCCATGCACATGTTAGAGTATTAAACCTATTTATTTACAGTACATTTAGAACAGATAAAAATGTGTGATTCAGTTACGATTAGTCAGGAATTAACTCATGACCATCATGCATATACACATACAGATTTGTTCTGATTGTAGAAGCATAGTAGAGTTTTAACCCCCCCCCTCAGTGAAACATATTGCTTGAAAAACATTTGATTTGAAAGCACTCCAATCCAGTCAACATTCAGTGTAAGACATTCAGGAAAGTGTGTGTGTTTGTTGTGTGTAAGTGTGAGAGTGATTGTTTGAAGACGAGCACATGGAGATTGTTAGGATGGGCATGTCTCGAGTGTACCTGCATGCCCCTTAGTCCTTCATCCGTCACACTGCCTGCTAATACACACGAAGTCGCGCGCGCACGCACACACGGGCTGCAAAAGAGCCATCTCGCGTCCATCTTTATTAGAGCTTGAATGAGGAAATATTGTTTTCTCGGCCAGATGGCTGGCGAGACAAGCTTGTCTCATCTGGTTTGTGTGACACGCTTCTTATCGAGTGCGAATGTAGCTCGTGACTAGGATCGTGATTTTCATCTCCTCCCCCCCTTCTCTCTGGTCTGCACTTGGCCAGGCATTAGACTATTTTTTTTGTTTGTTTGTTTTTGGACAAGCAGAGTGTGTGGTTAATCAGCATGTAGTGGTGAGTTGAAGTCTGTAAAGGGCATCCTGCATACACACTGCTCCACTGTGGCACACGGTCTCCTGCTTTCCTCCCACCGGAGCGCCATTTATAATCATATTATTCGCTGCTACTGCAGTAGCTGGCTTGCGCTTCATGGCAACGTGCAAGCAAGGCGCCTGGGGATGCGATGCTGTTAAACTCTGGGCACATTGGTATTCCAGTGGCGTCCCCGGCATCACATCCAGTTTACACAAAGCCGCTGGAGGCGCGCCAGGACATGGCCACAAGAATGCCGTTGTGCCAAGATGAACCAAGCCACTCCTCTTGTCCATGTCTGTGATTCGTCTTATGTCTCAGGACAGTTAGGCAGCAGAAGATAAAGAGACTTCTGAACTTTCGCTTTCCTCCAAGAGCCCCTAATTTTCCTTACGTCCCCCTGACTCCTCATTGTCCGTACCCTATTTTCGCCAAACCCCCCAGAAGACTCTGAGTCAACCTATTAATATTTCTGGAAGTTCATTCAAAGTCATTTTGCAAAAAAAATAAAAACCCCATCTCAACACCGTCTGGACTGTCTGCACTCCCTGCAGTAAGAGTCCACCCCTTTTATTATTCAAGTTTTGCCATTCTGCTGTCAGCAACTAGTAGTTCACCGGGCAGTGAACCTTTTTTTGCCTCGTAATGATGTGGGTGAAAAGTGCAACACAATTAAAGCAAGCGAGTAGCAGAATTCAATACCCGAGACGGATGCTGTGTGTTTTGCGCTTTCTTATAAATCCAGCGCGCGCGCACACAATTGTTTCATAAAAGAAAGGTCGAACCGGGGTCTCCTGGTTACGACAATGGTTAGCCAGGAGCTTCTTTCTGCATGCAGCTGCTACAGTATGTCTGGCTTATTAATTACACAAGCGTGACCTCTAAACTGCACCTCGGTGTGCCCAATGCCGCCTCCAGCAGTTCCAGGTTTCACCTTCCCTCATAATGTTGCGTTTATTACTGGCGCCTTGACCAGGCTGGAAACCGTTTGCTTTACCGTGGGCTTAGAAAAGATTTCCACATGATTTGCTGTTCTTCTTTGCAGACGTTTGTTGAGATCTCAAGGTGTCCACCTTCTTTAAAGGGGCCAAAGTGGCTGCTTGTGGAGTCCTCTGACAGGACAATGAAAAGTGGCGAATTTCTTTGGCAGCATGATGGATTCCATTATGTTCCTTAAGCAATTGGGGCTCTTTCTTAAGGACCCCTCGGCGGAAGATTGGTGGTGCTGCGATGAACTCGTGATCTTTCATTCAGAAGTCGGACATCTTTATGGTTGAGTAAAAGTAGCACTTTTTCACTCGGGAAACCCTCACCAGCATTTTAGTTAATGTTGGACTGCAAGAAGATTGGGGTTACTTTCGGATTTCACAGCCCCTCGCACCACAGGAAAATCTGGCAAAAGCCATCATTTAAAAGCCAAATAAAAATGGAGCACCTTTTTGTGACCGTTGGGAAGGGCAAATCAGCCTCCAAATTGACCTGATTAGTATCTGGTGCTGGGGTTTTCATACATTTTGCTGCCTCTAAAGAGAATGCATTTTTCACACCGAGCGTGAATACTTCATACCGATACCAACAATGTTTCACCTACTTAGTTTTGAACATTCATGGACGTTACTGGATGTTTGATTTGTTCATGCTGATTTGTGGCGCTTTTAAGAATCTCCTCGGATATGATCTCTAAGGTTATGTCATTTAAACATGCTGTTGTCTTTACATATGAGCACACAGTGCTTTTAATTGGTAATTGTATATATCCTGGAGAAACGGAAGCGGCTGTGTCTCAATGCACGGTACTCCCAGGACTGAAGTACTCTTAAATGCAATGTTTCCTTTCAGCAAAGTTTACAAATATCAATTATAATAATTGAATACAGAAACACTTTTTCTGACTTGGAAGAAATTAAGTGTAAGGCAGAGGACTCGAGTCTAATAAACCCGGAAAAAAAATGACCCAGATTCCCCATAAACCACCAAAAGCAACCCATAACTTCGCTAATTGAATAAATCGTCGGAAAGTACAACATATGTACAGACTTTTAGACAGATTTTATACATTTCAACTGACACTAATATAAAGAAAAACGTAAAACGTTTTTACGTGTACCTGATGGTTGATGTTTGTGCTTAAATGGATCCATTAAGAACTTTGAGGATGGATTTGGACTGTAATTAATATCAGCAGTCTCATACGTCTCATAATGGGTCAGGACCACAGGTAGAGTTTAATCGTCTATCTTTGCACACCTTAACAATAATGGAACTGTAATGAATGGATATTCGGTGCCTCCCAGATGAGAATGAGGTTCCCTTTTGAGTCTGGTTCCTCTCAAGGTTTCTTCCTCATGCCGTCTCAGGGGGCTTTTCCTTGCCACAGGTGCCACTGGCTCACTCTTAATCAAATCGAATTTAATTTGTCACATGCACAATCATACAGAGTACAAAATGTACTGATTACAAAAGTACAAAAATGCTTTTTACAACTGTCCAACATGTAAATAGAATATAAAAAAACTACAAATATAAAGTATAGATAAAAGTAAAAAGTATTATAAAGTATAAACTATTAGTATAACAAAATATATTGTACTATAAAATATATACACAAGTTTATCATTAGGAATAAATGTACAATTACAAGGGACAAATTTTATCTGTGAAAAAATGCTTTGAGACGATGTCTATTGTAAAAAGCGCTATAAAAATAAATTAGATAAAAATTAATGGGCTGGAAGTGAAGTTATTAATTTCGATCAAGCCTTTTAATAAAAGCCAAAAGAACAAGCCGTGGTAGTGAACTTTTAACCCTTTTCACCACTTTCATGCCTTTTTATTATCACCACCACCACACTATCTTCCAATGATGTAGCATGGCATTTAATAGCACTAGCAGTAGGAACTGTCTTTGTAGCCATTGGGACAGACATTACTGTCGCATATTCAGAGCAAGTGACACTGCAAATAACACCTACGCAAACACAAATTTTAATAAGCTGTCCTGAACCAGCAGCGGAATGTACCGGATCGGTACAGAGTGTCATGTAAATAAGACAATATTGAGAAAATTTTAGCTTTTGATTTTTTTTAAAACATTTTTATAAATGAGTTTATATTTTTTGTAGACAGACTGAAATTAACGAGTAATAATAAATTGTTTAATTTTTTCTATTATGAACAAAAACAAAAATTTAAGGAGGTGGAAACAATGTAATTGGAGGTGTACATGTTGTCCAGTTATGCAAATACAAAGCTAATTATTTTGACATGTACAACGTGATCTGGAGCTTCGATAGGGTTTGTTCATGAATTTGAAATGAACTTCAGTGGTGTTTGTAGGTTTTGTGCGCATTTGAAAAATGAGCTTATCTCAAAAAACTAAATGGGAAAGCTTGTACTCATGGATACTCCCCATGAGTAATATGCAGTGGCGGGCCTTGCATTTCACACTTAGGCCTTTAGTGATGTCCTACCTGAATCAATCTACCTCTTAATACCCTCATTATGACGCCATGGTTTACAAACCATCAATATTATAGAGAAATACAGTGTAGCAGATTGCTGCATCACTGTATCTCATGCAGAGAGAATGAATTTGAAGTTTCCTTTCACTGCAGCCACAGCTGCACCGCCTGCATACATCACTAGCAGAAGCTAGTGATAGTGGAAATTTCCACTCTTGAGCTCTTGAGCAAAGCCCTTAACGCATTATTTTGTGCATTGTGTGTTTTTTTTCGGGCATTGTTTTTTCGAGGGATTTGAAAAGAAGGCTAATTGTAAGTTTTGAGCAAACTATACAAACGTATAAATCGGTCTTGCCCCACGATGCTCAGCTTCTCTTGAAAACTACGGCTTGTCCTCTTTTAATGTCCTGTGTCCAAATTTATTTCCTCTCCTCGGTCAGCCATTGTGAAATGGAAAAAAACAAACAGCTATTAAATCCACACGAGTATATTTAAGCTTGTGCAGGTTGCTACAGTGCGGGTTGTTAGATCTGACTAGTGCGCGCTCTGACCATCCAATCGAAGGATGTGAAATTGCCGACGTGATTGGACGCCTTCTAGAGGACCCCTGGGAGTGGCCAGATTGCAGTCTGATGGGTTAGAGCAACCACCAGCAAGCAACACGACAAAAAAAAAAAAAAAGTCTGCTGGTGCTGAAATGGGATTGGATACAAACTCCAACCTGAAATGATACTCTACAGAAAAGCTACAAAATTAAGGGAATGGGCTGTTGGGAATAATTTAATACATATTCATGGACAAAAATAAGTGATTCTGATAGACCTCCACTGGGGTCATGAGCCTGGGTCATGAGCCCGAATTGTTCTCAAAACATTGATTCCTTAAGTAGAACTATACCGCGAATAGGATTATTCTGTCTTTATTTATTATGTATGGAGTATCTGTATTAGAGTATACACGTTGGCCTGGCTGGTACATACCACATATTTTGTCTCAGTCTAATACATTTTTCTGGGTACCTTCATTACAGCCAGGTGTCACCTTGCTTAAAAAAAAAAAAAGGGATGATTCTGCCTTCCTCTGAAATGAAACAGGAAAATGTTTTATTTACAGAAGTATGCTGAAATGAACATCGTCTTCCTCTCCACCTCCCTTCGCTCTCAGCAGAAAGCTCAGCAGCCAGCACTCGGCTCTAACCGAGATTGACATTTTCCTCCTAATGAAATATGCTCCGAAAAAATTACAATCCATATTTAGAGGTAATGAAATCATCCAGAGTCTCTCTTGTCTGGCACTCCTCTCCACACCCAGACATTTATTTTATTTATTTCGGGGTTTTTATTTTCGTCCCCATTCACATGCCATGTCTGTGGATAGTCCCTTTGCTTTCCTATCCCCTCGTTCATTTTTATCGTCCTTGCTGTTCTGCTTGATCTGTTTGCATAGTCTGTCCCCCCCCCCCCCCCCTTACAGTTTTGTTTGCAGACGCCGTAAATCTTCTCCTTCTGTCTGCACTAGTGGCTGCTTCGCTGTTTTTTTGTTTGTTTTTGTTGTTTCCCCTTTATCTGTCTTTTGTTCAGTTTTAAATTAGATTGATTTTCACTCCTATCTTTTAGCTGCGTGTTCATGTTTTGGTTTGTTTGTCCATTTTTTTTTTTGTAACTGTTATTTTGCAGTGCAGTTATTGTTCGCTTAAATCCTTGTTTTTTTTCTTTACTTTTCTCTACTTTCTTTGCTTGTCATTTTTCTAAAGACTTCCAGACACCGTTTTCTCGATTTAACTGTCTTCTAGGTCTGATGTTCTCGTTTTCTCTGCTCTGCCTCTACTACAATAACTCAGGAACGGCCTAATCATTAGGTGATTTAGTTGAAACGTGTGTGTGTGTGGGGAGTGGGTTTCTAGACCGCTAAATCTAGAAATTTTCCAGGAGCGTTAACCTCCAACTTAATTTACTTTGGCTCCAAATATAGATTGAAGGACTAGAATTCTGATTATTAGCCTGCACACAATTCTGTTATATGTAACATGGTGCATTCCCCCCCAGGGGTGTTCAAAAGGCCTGAAGCAACCCTGAAGACTAAAAGGTAGATGACCTAAAAAGACCTAAAAACACATTCTGTTTTTTGGAGTATGATAGTGATTTATAAAGAGCTTGAAAAAGAGATCATCCTCGAGTTACGATGGTTTGACTTGCGTTTTTTTAATAACGATAGCGGAACGACAAAATTGTAAAAATAGTAAAAATCCAACCTGCGATCGCCCCTGCGCCTGCTGCCAAATACATATATACTGTATTGTTTATACAGTACCGTAAATTGCTCTGTTCATACTGGTCACTATTCTTTAAGACTCCTAGGTGGACTAGGCCATGTCTTACGATATTTTCAAGTTGTGATTGGGTCATTGTTACACATCGCAATTCGTAAGTCGGGTCTACCTGTATTATTCACAGCGTAACTTATTCTGTGCAGACAAAAGTATTGGGACGTCTTGGACACTCTTCCAGCCAGATGTGGTTTTTGCCTGGTTACCACAAAGTTTGAGGCACATGACATTAAATGTTTCCTTCAGTTCAATTAGGAGACCTAAACCTGTTCCAGCATGACAATGCCCCTGTGCACAAAGTTTATTGGTTGGAGTAGATCTCAAGTTGCCTTCTATAGACCTCTAATCACAAAACTATTGAACACCACCCTGGATGAATGTGAACGCTGACTGCACTCCAAGCCTCCTCACCTCACCTACATCAGTACCTGACTTTATTACCACACTTGTGGCTGAATGAGTACAAATCTCCAGAATCACACTACGAAATCTAGTGGAATAATTTTATGCATTGCAAAGGTTTTTATCATCAAATACAAAAACTATACACAGTGTAACCTGCGTGAAGATTTTAAAAGTTGGTCTGCTGCAGGTATCTTTTCTATAGTATTATTCCTTCTTCCTTTCTTGTCTTTTCCTGCTCATTTTCTTTTTCTTTCTTTCTCCTCCTCCTTATTTTCTGCCTGTTTTTTGTTCTTCATCTTTTCTCTATCTTTCCTTTTTATCTGTCTACCTGTCTTTTTCCTTTCATCCTTCCACTTTTCATTACACACCTCCTCCTTTTTTTAAATTGTACATCTTGATTTTTTCCCCTTCTTTTTCCCTCTAATTCTGATATCATTATCTTTGCTCTACCTCTGCTACGATGACTCAAGTCGACAACATCTAACGTACTTACTTCAAAAGGGTTTCGAATAAAGAGGGATCGTGTACAGCCTAATAATCTGTAGGTGTTCAGAGGTAATTGCACAAGCAGTAGTGTGAGAAAACGACATTTAAATAAGGTTGTGGGTGAAATGAAAAGAAATAAGCGATGTTTTCAGCTATAGGGATCCTTTACCGAAACTGAGCACAAAGTTGGAGGCACACAATTGTAGAGGACGTCTTCGGATGTGATAGAGTGAAAATTTCCCTTGGCTTGAAATAAGAGACCCAAAACTGTTCCAGCATCACAATGCCCCTGTGCACAAGGAAGAATGCAGTGCCAGGCTATTCCCAAAATACCGCTATGCTTCTAATAGAAGCGCAACATATTGCATTTAGTGTCTTTCATTAAAGCCTGTGTAAAGTTCATTAGTTTTAGTGTAGACAGGTGCGGCTTATTTATGTTAAAAATAATCTTTGTCAAATTCAGTGGGTGCGGCTTATATAAGGGTGCGCTTTATAGTCCTTTGGTACTTTGGTCTGTATAGTTTGTACATATGTAACAATTTGCTGAGACGTCATTATTGCTGGATGCACGATTCGCAGAAATGCTAGTAACAAACACAGCAAAAAAAAATTCTAATGCATCCAGAGAGACAGTGTCTAAAATTGACTGCTTATTTAAAAAAGAAAGAGAGAGGGAGAAAAGCTGTCTGGGGAAATAAAAGCAGAAAAGTTCCAGCTCAAGGACATGGCTAGGTGCTCGTATACAGAGGAGTAAGATGGGGTAATTAGGACAAGACCCATCACACAATCTATACCTCGGAGCATTGGGTTATTTCTTTATACATTTTTTAAAACAAATGATTTTTTTTAAAAACAGTCTTCGTTCGGAGCCGCTCGGTGTGCTAGCCCTCCATGGTGCATTTTTCCCCAGTGGTGTTCAAAAGGCCTGAATCAACTCTGAAGACTTAGGGCAGATAAACTAAAAAGGCCTAAAAATACACTACATTACCAAAAATATCAATTCGCCTGGTCATAAGTACGGTATAAGATTTTTAAGCGTCGCATTCCACATTTAGTCCCAATCTGCTCTTCTAATTCTAAATATAGATTTTGGAGTGTGCTTATGGATATTTGTGTTCATCAGCCTCAAGGGTATTATGAAAGGTACTGATGTAGGTGAGGTGAGGAGGCCTGGGGTGCAGTCAGCACTCACATTCATCCCAAAGGTGACTGCACTGAACACTGGCTGCACCTCACCTACATCACCTCACCTACATCACCTCACCCTTGTGGCTGAATGAGCACGAATCTCTACAAGCACACTCCAAAATCTAGTGGAGCATCTTCTCAGAAGAGTGGAGGGAATTATAAAAGGAAATGGACACTAAATCTGGAATGGGATGTTCACAAAAAGTACACACCAATCTTATAAACCAGGTGTCCACCAACTTTTGTCTATATATTGTCTATATTTTGTCTATATGCTGCAGGTGTCTTCACTCTGTTTTTACTTCTTTCTTTTAATTCTTCTCCTCTTCCTACTATTTCTTCCTCTTCTCCAAATCTGTCGTTGTCTTTTTTTCTTCTAATCCTCCTTCTCCTTCTTATCCCTTTCCTCCTTCTCCTCCTCGCTCTTTGTCTTGGCAACTTTCTTCTTTTTTCCTTCAACAATCACATCCTGTGGTGCTTTTTGCCTGAAATTACAATTGTTTCAATTATTAATGAGCACCATAATTGTGCTTTTCAGACGTTTATAGTTACATCACTTATCGTAATATTTAATAGCACTACACTAAATCATGGGAGCTATAAACCGTCCTCTTACCAGTCAATCTTGTTTTTCTAATCGGACCAATAAATTCCGCTTTTCTTCACAGCGAAGTGCTACAAAGTGCTGACACTGGAGACCGAACTGTTTTCACAATGCAGAAATCATACACTGTTCTGTGTTAAATATCAACACTGTTTATTATTAGGCTTGGATCACATGAAGCGTCATATCGGGCATCGTATACCCAAGTCCTTGTGAACGAGCTGTTGCTATAGAAACGCTGGTGTATTCGCACAAGCATGTTAATATAAACCTGTGATTTACTGTGATTTCGCCAGAGCCGCCGTTATAGAAGATGAAATCCGTACCGTTTGATCAAACAGAATTCCCGATTCAGCAGTGCTGTGGGATAAAAGTATATAATCAGCAGCAACTTCTCATGAATTTAATTAAAAACATCACTGCTACCTACATTTGTGAGCAAACGTGGATTAAAATACTAAGTGGGTTTCGATGCAATGGACCTGCAGCACTTCATTTTTTGGTTTGTAATCAAACTTGGGTGAAATTTCGATGATTGAGTGCCAGCCTGGGCCATGTTCCATATCCTGTATGAGAGGTCTCATCACTGTTGTTTAAATATTGAGATGTCTTTTTGAACGACCTTGGAAGACCTTGGAAGTGGGAAGACCGCGCTCGTGCTTGATGTCGGTTTTGACCTTGGGGCATTTGGGATGAAAACATTTTCTTACCCACCGCCATGTTTGTGTGCAGCACTGCGATTGGTAATGAAAAATTTCAGCTCGGATCAGTGAACCGTATAAACAGTGAACCGTACAACAGGCAAATATGTTGGTGTTTACAGATCTTTCGGTCTGTCTGTCTTGTCTTTCTTCTCCTTCCTCTCTTATTTCTTCTAATCATCCTACTTTTTTATTTTCTACCACCTTCTTCATTCCCTCCCCCTTTCTCCTCATTGGTCTACTTCCTAATCTTCTGCTCTTTTCTTAGTTTTTGTCTTGTTTGCTTTTTGGTAGTTTCTTGGTTGGCCATTCTTCTTTTTTTTGCCTTCTTTCTTGTCTGATACTTCCTTCCTTCCTGCTTTTCATAAAGCACAAATTGAATTTGTTTTGCATGGCTTAAATGTAAAGTACAAAATAAAAATAAATTTTTCTGTCTCAGTCTGTTGGCCTTCTCCTCCACTCTTCTTTCTTCATATTCTTCTGCTTTTTTTCTTAATTTATTTATTATTTGTATTTGGTCATTCTCCTTTTTTTGTCATCTCTTTATTTTTTCTCATTGTATCCTTCCTTTTTTATTTTCTTCCACCGCTCTAAGTTTTTCTTTTGTCTTCCCATTTTTCTTCCTTCCTGCTAAACAGTGAAGTGTAAAATGGAAATCTTTCTCTCTCTCTCTCTCTCTCTCTCTCTCTCTCTCTCTCTCTCTCTCTCTCTC
The DNA here is from genome assembly GCA_039877035.1 of Silurus lanzhouensis. Lineage (NCBI taxonomy): Eukaryota > Metazoa > Chordata > Actinopteri > Siluriformes > Siluridae > Silurus > Silurus lanzhouensis. The sequence goes on from JBCEWE010000458.1 coordinate 119,686, forward strand.
TCTGACTGTCTATCTCTCTCTATACACATCTCTATCCATCCACCTCTCTCTCTCTTGCTCATCTCTATCTGACTCTTTCTATCTTTCTCTATACATATATCTCTATACACATCTTGCTCTCTTTCTCTCTCTTGCTCTCTCTAACTATCTATCTGTCTCCTAATATCTCTCTCTCTCTCTCTCTCTCTCTCTCTCTCTCTCTCTCTCTCTCTCTCTCTCTCTCTCTCTCTCTCATATACTTCTTGATGTGTAATACGTGGCTCCTCATGTTGCCAGAGTGGTCTTGTGTGTAATAATTGCTAGATGGAGGAATGATGGAAGGGGATAGCTGGTGAAGAACAGAATAAGTGAGCAATAGTGTTTTCCCCTGATGGTCTAATTGCTTGGCTGGAGCAGCTGGGTTGGGCTGCTGCCATGTCACTGTGATTTGTTCGATCTGTGAAAGCTGCAAGGAATTCAGAGGCCAATATTTCAGCCTTGATGGAAAGTCAAGCCAAGTGCCTGTCACGGGTGTGTTTTTGTGCGAGTGTGAGAATCACTTTTGCATTTTCGACCAAACGGTAATATCTACAAACCTGAGGGTTTTTTTTAGTGGTTGAAGTAAATACATAAATATTCGATTAACACATTGCAGCTGTAGCCAGAAATTTCAAAAGCAGCAAACATTTTTTTCACACGGGTCCAATCCAAACCAGGAAAGGGCAGAGACGATGTGAACAAATGTGTGAAAATGGAAGATTTGAACCAACCAGAAGTAATTACAGATGGAAACTGTTAAAAGCAAGTAACATCAGGTTGTTTTTTCCTCTTTGTAAGATACAACAGGAAGCTTTTGACCGAGAAACCCAACAGCAGAGTGTTCAAATGCTTTGGACAACGTCTCTCTGACTTTTTTATTGATTTATTTTTTTAGCCTATAACAGTGCTCGGTAATGATCATTTCCAAAGCTCAGGCGTTTATTCCGAGCCCTGAGCAGGTTTAACAGGAAATAAAAAGCCATTGTAATAATGCTACAGTCGGCAGAATAATAGATGCCACAGCAGGTATACTCTTAAAATTAATGGCGGCAGAAATGGCTTTTTAGACTGATGCCATAGAGGTGCCATTATTTTTATTTTTTTTTTTGTTTCCTGAGGAACATGCTGATGGATTTTTGCCCTTTTCTTCTCTCTGTGCCACAGAGAGCAAAAAGAAATCCTCATAAATGTCTGCCTCTCTCTCTCTCGCTCCTTTCTTTACCCTTTCCATTTCCCTTCTTTTCCCTTTCCTTTTTTTCCCTTTTCTTTTCCCCTTTCATTCTTTCCTTTCTTTTTATTTGCTTTTCCTTTCTTTTTCCTTTCTTTTCTTTTCTTTTCAATAGCAATGCAGTTTTATTGACTGGGAATGGTTTTGCTTGCTCAGAGCTCCAGTTTTTGGGGTTGAGTAATGAGATCAGATTTCTGTCTGTGTGGAGTTCGCATGTTACTCCTGGGCTGATGTATTGTCTGGGTTTCTCTTGGGTCTTTCAGTTTCCTCCTGCATCCTAAAAACATGCAGATGGGTGGATTAGTAAACAGGGAGGGTATTCCAGAAGGAACCTTACTCTGAAATCGTGTCTGTTTAGTAACCATGGCAATTGATGTTCCATTCAGTACAGCATCAATAATACTGAAGAACAGAATTACAGGAAGATCCCAACCTGCCAGAATACGTCACAGGAAGACTTCGTTCATTTGTCTGACTGCTATTCATCTGTTTATGCTTCAGCAGGTGAAAATAGACACTGGCATGTAAAAGAGATCTAAAATGTGAACCGATGACACAATGCTTATTAGCAACTCTGGCTTCTGAGAGTTGTGACACAGAGACTAATCAGGCTTTTTGCTTCTTTATCGAGAACCGCATTTGAAATTAATCCTTTCATCATTGTTTTCTAGGTAGCTCTGGATATAAGTGTCTGCCAAATTGTCATAAATGCTGCTACAAAGTTCATTTCATACAACTACACATTTTATTTCACTTACTTTATAACTTAATATTTACATGTATTAAAATTTATTTTTATTTTACTTTAATAATTACTTACATTTTACTATAAACAACTGCAACCCAAGAATTTCCTTATGGGATCAATAAAGTATTCTGATCTTAACCATACTGAACACCACCTTTGCCCTGGAACACCACCTAAACCCCAGATCTCCTTTCCAGAAACCAGTTCCTGACCTTGAAAACACTTTAAGAACAGCTTTACAATAGATTGTGTGGCTGTGAGAATTTTTCTATTCAGCTATTAAACACTGGAAGCTGTTCTAGGACCTAAGGGAAGAGGAACTCTGGGCTGTTTTGTTCAAAATGCATATCTGGTTCCGGTGGTTAGGTGTCCACATACCTCTGGATATACAAGTGAATCTTCTTATTGTGGCTCAGTCAATGTGCAGAGAAAAAAAATGAGTTGGCATCTGGTGCTCAGGAACTGTAGCTGGACACTGAGAGGCTGCATGGGGCAAAATACACTTTCTGCTATTTATAACACATTTCCTCCTGTCACCACAGGTGACCTGTCGTCTTACATAACCAGATGTCGTCTCAATCCCAAAAATAAAACCATGTTTAACAGTGCTGTTAATGCTGACTGTATATAAATGTACACTGGATGCACAGAAGTGTGTGGATACCTGACTATATTATTTGTGCTTTTTGAACATCCCGTTTTATATTTGGTCTTTATTTGCTGTGCCAAATCAAATATGCGGATCACAAATGAGAATTTCATACCGGATCGGTCGAGGCCCGGGTTAACAACGACCGCCACAGGTATCGTTAGCCGACAGGGTACCGGTGGAAATTGGGCTACTGTTGGCCGAAGGAGGAAAAGGAGAGGAGGAAGACGTCTACAGAGACGGCAGGGAAAGGAGCAGTGTAGGAGAGTGGAGGTTCGGGTTGGTACTTTAAATGTTGGTACTATGACGGGTAAAGGGAGAGAAGTAGCTGATATGATGGAGAGGAGAAAGGTAGATATGCTGTGTGTTCAGGAGACCAAGTGGAAAGGGAGTAAGGCCAGGAACATTGGAGGTGGATTTAAACTGTTTTATCATGGTGTGGATGGAAAGAGAAATGGTGTAGGGGTGATTCTGAAGGAAGAGTACAGTAAGAGTGTAGTGGAGGTGAAGAGAGTTTCTGATAGGGTGATGATCGTGAAGGTGGAAGTTGAAGGGATGATGATAAATGACATCAGTGCCTATGCTCCACAAGTTGGCTGTGAGATGGAGGAGAAGGAAAGATTCTGGAGTGAATTAGATGAAGTGGTAGATGGTGTACCTAGGAAAGAACGGTTGGTGATTGGGGCGGACTTTAATGGGCATGTAGGTGAAGGGAACAGAGGTGACGAGGAGGTGATGGGTAGGTATGGTTTTAAGGAGAGGAATGTGGAAGGGCAGATGGTGGTAGATTTTGCTAAAAGGATGGAAATGGCAGTGGTGAACACTTATTTTAAGAAGAAGGAGGATCATAGGGTGACGTATAAGAGTGGAGGAAGGTGCACACAGGTGGACTATGTGCTATGCAGGAGATGCAACCTGAAGGAGATTGGCGACTGTAAGGTGTTGGCAGGGGACAGTGTAGCTAGACAGCATAGGATGGTGGTCTGTAGGATGGTTTTGGAGGCGAAGAAGAAGAGGAGGAGAGTGAGGACTGAAAGGAGAATAAGATGGTGGAAACTGAAGGGAGAAGAGTGTAGTGTGAGGTTCAGGGAAGAGGTCAGGGAGAGGCTCAGTGGTGTTAAGGAGGTGTTGGATGATTGGGCAACTACTGCAGGAGTGATGAGGGAGGCAGCTAGAAAAGTACTTGGTGTGACATCTGGAAATAGAAAGGAAGACAAGGAGACGTGGTGGTGGAATGAAGTGCAGGAGAGCATAAGGAGAAAGAGGTTGGCAAAACAGAAGTGGGATAGACAGAGTGATGAGAAAAGTAGGCAGGAGTACAAGGAGATGCGGCAGCAGGTTAAGAGGGATGTGGCGAAAGCCAAGGAAAAGGCATATGAGGAGCTGTATGAGAGGTTGGACACTAAGGAAGGAGAAAAGGATTTGTACCGATTGGCCAGGCAGAGGGACCGAGCTGGAAAGGATGTACTGCAAGTTAGAGCAGTAAAGGATGGAGAGGGAAATGTGTTGACTAGTGAGGAGAGTGTGTTGAGAAGGTGGAGGGAGTATTTTGAGCAGCTGTTGAATGAGGAAAACCAGAGAGAGAGAAGGTTGGATGATGTGGAGTTGGTGAAGCAGGATGTAGATAGGATTAGTAAGGAGGAAGTGAGAGCAGCAATTAAGAGGATGAAGAGTGGAAAGTCAGTTGGACCAGATGACATACCGGTAGAAGCGTGGAGATGTTTAGGAGAGATGGCAGTGGAGTTTTTAACCAGATTGTTTAACAGGATTTTGGAAGGTGAGAAGATGCCTGAGGAATGGAGAAGTGTGCTGGTACCGATCTTTAAGCATAAAGGAGATGTGCAGACCTGCAGTAACTACAGGGGTATTAAGTTGATCAGTCACACCATGAAGTTATGGGAAAGAGTAGTGGAAGCCAGGCTGAGAGAAGAGGTGACCATCTGTGAGCAACAGTATGGTTTCATGCCGAGGAAGAGCACCACAGATGCCTTATTTGCTTTGAGAATGTTGATGGAGAAGTATAGAGAAGGACAGAAGGAATTGCATTGTGTATTTGTGGATTTAGAGAAGGCGTACGACAGGGTGGCGAGAGAGGAGTTGTGGTATTGTATGAGGAAGTCAGGTGTGTCAGAGAAGTATGTGAGGGTGGTGCAGGACATGTATGAGGACAGTGTGACGGCAGTGAAGTGTGCAGTAGGTACGACAGACTGGTTTAGAGTGAAGGTTGGACTGCATCAAGGATCGGCCCTGAGCCCTTTCCTGTTTGCAGTGGTGATGGACAGGTTGACGGTCGAGGTCAGACAGGAGTCTCCCTGGACTATGATGTTTGCGGATGATATTGTGATTTGTTGTGAGAGTAGGGAGCAGGTTGAGAAGAGCCTGGAGAGGTGGAGATATGCGCTGGAGAGAAGGGGAATGAAACTCAGTAGGAGTAAGACAGAATACATGTGTGTGAATGAGAGGGAGGGCAGTGGAGTGGTGCAGTTGCAGGGAGAAGAGCTTCAGAAGGTGGAGGAATTCAGGTACCTGGGGTCAACAGTGCAAAGTACTGGAGAGTGTGTTAGAGAAGTGAAGAAAAGAGTGCAGGCAGGGTGGAGTGGGTGGAGAAGAGTGACAGGAGTGATTTGTGATAGTAGGGTATCTGCGAAATTGAAAGGAAAAGTTTATAGGACTGTGGTGAGACCTGCGATGTTGTATGGATTAGAGACAGTGGCATTAAGTAAAAGACAGGAGGTGGAGCTGGAGGTAGCAGAGCTGAAGATGTTGAGGTTTTCGTTGGGAGTGACGAGGATGGATAAGATTAGAAATGAGTTTATTAGAGGGACAGCGCATGTAGGATGTTTTGGTGACAAGGTGAGGGAGGCGAGATTGAGATGGTTTGGACATGTGCAGAGGAGGGACATGAATTATATTGGTAGAAGAATGCTGAGGATGGAGCCACCAGGTAGGAGGAAAAGAGGAAGGCCAAGAAGGAGGTTCATGGATGTGGTGAGGGAAGACATGCAGGTAGTGGGTGTAAAAGAGGCAGATGTAGAGGACAGGGTGGTATGGAGACGGATGATCCGCTGTGGCGACCCCTAATGGGAGCAGCCGAAAGAAGAAGAAGAAGAAGAAGAAGATTTGCTGTGCTCCACTCTTCTGGGGAGATGTTCCACAAGCTTTTGAAATGTTCTTACAAAGATTTGTGCTGACTCTGTGTATTTGCCTTTATGGTGTATGGAAGATGCCCTTATTCAAAGCTGACTTATAATGATCTCATTTATGTACTGAGCAATTGAGGGTTAAGGAGCCCAGGAGTGGCAAATTGGTGGTGTTGGGATTTGAACTCTGAATCTTCTGATCCAAAATCCAACACCTTAACCATTGAGCTTCCACTCTTTTCATGGCTATGATATAGGAGGCCTGGGGTGTAGAGTGCTCCAATGAATCCCAAAAGCGCTCAATAGGGTTGAGGTCATAGCTCCAGGTTGGCCAATCAATATCTTTAACTCCTACCCATGTCGTCTTAAAGATCCCTTTGTGCACAGACACATTGTCATGTTGGAACAAATTTTGGTCTCCTAGTTTAAGTAAAGGGAAAATTGAATGCTACCTCATCCAGAGATATCCCATACAGCTGTGTGCCTCCAAGTTTGTGGTAAAAGTTCGGTGTCTCAATAATTTTGTCCATACAGTTTTATTCAACAGTTGAAATGTTTTTTGACGTGTTTGGGGGACATTAAACTTACTCAGTTGACTCAACTCTCAAAATAGGGCACTTTGAATCATTTCATATTTAAGATGAATTAACAAAGTCATTGAAAGTTAGTAGCTGTTTAAAAACCTAATGCTTATTCTGAGCACCATGATGATTAAACAGGAAATGACACATGCTGGGATTATTTTGGTGTAACAGCACGGCCTGAATTGTGTTGTTCCATTTATACCACTGCCAAAAATTAAAATTGTAATGAATAAGGCATTGTGCTTTTTAAACTGCTTAAATAGTAGGAAAAATATAGAGAGACTTGGACTCCGTTGTTATAAATAATTTATTGGTTATAAATAATTTATAGGTTATAAAATAAGATCAAAAACACACAACACATCTACATTTATAGCATTTGGCAGACGCCCTTATACAGAGTGACTTATAGTATAACCGAGCATTTGGTGTTTAAGGGCCTTGCTCAAGGGCCCAGCAATGGCAACTTTGTGGTGCTGGGATTTAAAGTTGTGACCTTATGAGGCTACGTCTACACTTATACGGATAAATTTAAAAACATAGTTCCCGTCTAAAAACGCGCCGCTTCCACCCACTCGCGTTTACAACAGTTTTCCAAAATGTTTTCACGCTAAAACGCTAAGACGATTTAACCAGTGTCATTTCTGCCTGCCGTTTATTTACTTTCCTGCTCTTTGGAAACGTTGCGCCAATTACTACAAACACATCGTCATTTTGAAAATGCAGTCCACACTGCAAAGTGTAAACAGAATTTTTCAATCCACTTTGGAGAGTGTTTTTAAAAAGCTACATTTTCGGTGACTGTAAACGCAGTCATATTGTGGACGGGAGGCCAAAACAGAGAGAAAAGTAAGTGTTCACGAAAACATATTAGTGTGGACAGAGTCCAGGGCCCTAACCACTGAGGAAACGTCATTGTTTTGGAAACTCTCAGTGCTGACACTGGAGACTCCTTTTGTCATTTAACGATGATAAATTTTCAATTTGAGTGTTTTTTTTTTTTCTATTCATTTAATTGTGTGGAGCGTTTTCCATGCTGTTACTATGAAAATAACATCTCCATTACGATGGATGTTTTTTCCTGTTGTATCATTTTATGCTTCTGTCAAAACTGAGCTGTTTCTTGAAAATAAAACGCACACCATCACCCCGCTGTCGTACAATATCGCCGACAGTTTCATTAGCACTTTCCAAGTTTGCTCTGTAGAATTCAAGAGCTATATTTATATTGAGTTTATAAAAAAGTTATACATACCACAGATCATGGACAGATGTTGATGCTTATTTGTTCCATGCACCTCATGTGACTAGAAGCATTTGTTTTTCTATTCATTTGTCACCTGTCTGTACATGTCCAATAGTGAAGAAATGCCATGTATGAGGTTTAGTTAAAAAAATAAAAAATAAATCTGCATAATAGAATAACATAAAACTCTCCTTTTGAATAGAAATTGCCATTGTAAGTAACAAAAAAGGCAACCAATAGTGAATCAAGTGAATTGATTTCTGAGATGATGGAAATTTCCAAACTGTAAGATCTTGTTAAGTAACCATGGAAACTAGAGTTTAGGACATTTAGGACAATAGCCCTAACAGAAAAAAAAATGAACTTCAGAATAAAAAAAAGCGCAGAATACAGAAGCATCCTAAAAAATAAGGATCAAGGGTCTAATATGACCCTGATGCTGCCTTTATTATTTTTTTACTACTCTTGACTTTTTTATTTGCTTGATATATTACCAGAACGCAAAACGTGTAGCACAACGGTTGTTTTTATTAGCATTATCTGCAGTACTGGCAATTTATTTAGTTTTGAAATCTAAAATAAATAATAAATCCTGAATTTAAAACCAGGTCATTGAAGTTGCAACTTGCCATGATCACAGCACTCATTGCAACTGTTTTTAGTAGGTCCCAATGAAGCTCATTTAGTTTGGGTTGTGGTTTTAGTGAATTACAAATCAACTCCATTTGTACTGTTCAATTCCCCTGACTTCAGCACCAACAGCCAGATCATAAGTGTTTTTTGGATGGATTTAAAACGAAACAATTGAGATGTGGCTAAAGTGTAGACTTTCAGGTTCATGTCAATAGATTAGATTTATCACAAAGAGCAGTGTTGTACATCACTCAGAATTAGTTGGACAAACAGACCTAATTGTAAACATTAGTGCTTACAATTGTACTCTTTGGCGTCAACTCGACTCGCCGTGTTTGGAGGCAAAGAAATGCAGAATATGACCCAAAGAACACCATCCCCACTGACAAACATGGAGGAGGAAACATTCTGCTTTGGGGTTGTTTCTCTGCTAAGGGTACAGGAAGACTTCACCACATGAACGGGGCTATGCACTGTAGAACCTTGGACTAGAACCTCCTGGCCTCAACACTGAAGATGGTTCATGGATGGGTCTTCCAGCATGAAGATGACTAATAACATTTGGCCATCTGATGTTCTTGTAGTCCATTCCAGCCTTGTGCAGGTCTACAATCTTGTCCCTGACGTCCTTTGACAGCTCTTTGGTCTTGGTGGTGGAGAGGTATGAATGGAAGAGGTCGATTCTGTGACTGGTGTCTTTTATACACATAACGGGTTGATATTTGGAGAACTTTCCTAAAGGTACACGACTAATTTGCGTCTGTGGGAGTCAGAATTCTCGCTGTTTAGTAGGGGATTAAAAGCGTATTTCACTCGATCAAATACAAATTGATTATATAATATTCATTTGTTTATTTTTTTAATTGTATTTTATTTCTCTGTTGAAATAAACCTACCGTAAAAATTCTAGACTGTTCATTTTTTTGTAAGTGGGTAAATTTACAAAATCAGCAGGGAATCAAATAATCATTTTCCCCACCATAATAGGTGCACTAATAAATCTGTGATCGAATTTTGACAATATTGTTGATTGCAAACAGATCCATGCTGTTACAAAATTAATCAGGACCTCCTGACTAATCAGAATCAAAAACTAAATACCACTATGGTTTGACAAATGAAACGGCAATTGATTTTTTGTTGTTTTATTTTTTTATTAAAAAAAAAAACATTTGACCAGACTTAATGATTAATGATGATACAGTAGGAAAAGCTTCCTCATGCACATTAGTTGAGACCTTGGTACATAGTTAATTAAAAGTTGTTTGTGTCAGTACACACACACACACACACACACACACACACACACACACACACACACACACACACACACACACACACACACAGCGAGAGACAGGAACTCTGTTAATATGGTCTTTTTTATTTATTTTTGTATTTTTATTTTTTTCATTGCCTGTGAACTTGATTATTAACTTGGGTTAATGAACACGATGTTGATGAAGTCTCAGATTGTAAACACTGAATAAACTCCACGACCCAGCACATGCTTTACAAATCCAAAATGCTAGCAGAATCTTTGTCATACAAACTGACTGCATCATCGAGCTCAACAAAATATGAGAAGAGGGGAACAAAAAAGGGAAAAATGCCATTAAACTGATGATTTCTAATTGAATAACTTTTTTAATTTTTTTGTTTAAAGCTGAGAACTTTGGCAACACCTTCCTCTGTGAGCAGACTTTGTCTATTGAACTTGGACAAGTATAAACTGAGAAGCAAATGAGTTTTTCTATGCTTACTGTATATTGTGTTTGTATTGTTATTGTAGTTTTATTGAACTAAAAAAGACAAGCCTTCATTTATTAGGCAGATTACGGAGTCCTGTTTTTGATGTACAGTGGAACCTCGGAGCTCGCGGCCTCAGCGCTCGCGACCTCGCATGCTCGCGACTCTCATTCAGATCGGCTCGTGAGCAACCGCGAGCTGCTCAAAACGCTAGTTTTAACATTTCTAATCAAGGTTTATCTCATTAAAATGGTCTAATAATTAAGTGTTATGGAGTGAAATAGTGTTATTTACTCATTCTTTGGGTTTTTACTGGGTTGGAAGGGGCGTATCAAAAGGTCGCGAAAATTTGGATCTCACGACCAGTCTTGGTCCCTAACCCTTGCGAGCTCCGAGGTTCCACTGTATTTCTTTCTAAATATTATGGAATCATTAATTAGGGGTACAAGTTCAACTCGAAATGTTAATATAATCTTTTTCACTTATTTTCCACAGCCCACAATTAGGATCGATTTTTTTATACTTCGCAGGGAAAGTTTGGGTCCTCTGGTATAGAAATTGGTTGATGAAACAGTTAAGAGCAAGATTCAGCTGAATTGTCATATTCCTTGTATAGCTCTGTTTTTTTTGTCAGCGTTGTAAACCAGTTGCTTTCTATAAAAGAATACAGCACTTGCACAACCCAGCATTAGGCTTTCAAACTGTGAGCACCTACTGTACAGTACACCTGCATGTTTCATTCATTTCTTCTTTATAGTGTATTTGTCTCTCTGAATAGAAGAATGTTTCACATGAGTCAGTGTAATTATTATTATTATTATTGCAGACATTTTGCACGTGTAACAGTAATATTTGAATCCTAAGTCTAGAATTTAGCAACACTAACAGGACAAAAAGTATTAATAAAATGTATAATTATTATTTAATAATAATAAACATTAATTGTAATATCATAATATCATATTATATATATATATATATATATATATATATATATATATATATATATATATATATATATATATATATATATATATACAGTGCCCTCCACAATTATTGGCACCCCTGTTTAAGATGTGGTCGTGGACTTCAAAAAATTCTCCTTTTTTTTTTTAAAACAACATAGAACCCAAATGCAAAAAAAGAGAAAAATCCAACCTTTCATTTAAGTACATTACTTTGGTGGTAAAAAAATCACACATTTAGAAAGAAAAAAATAACTTGAAATCATGTGTGCCACAATTATTGGCACCCCTGATGTTAATACTTTGTACAACCTCCTTTTGCCAACAAGACAGCACTTAATCTCCTCCAATAACATTTCACAAGATTGGAGAACACAGAGAGAGGGATTTTTGACCATTCTTCTTTGCACAATCTTTCTAGATCATCCAGTGTCCTGGGTCCTCTCTTATGCACTCTTCTCTTTAGCTCGCCCCACAGGTTTTCGATTGGGTTGAGGTCTGGGGACTGAGATGGCCATGGGAGGACCTTGAGTTTGTGACTGCTGAACCACTTTTGTGTAGATTTTGCCACATGTTTTGGATCATTATCCTGCTGAAAGACCCAATGACGACCCATCTTCAGCTTTCTGGCAGAGGCCATCAGGTTTTTATTTAAAATATCCTGGTACTTCAAAGCGTTCATAATGCCATGCACCCTAACAAGGTTCCCAGGGCCTTTGGAAGAGAAACAGGCCCACAGCATCACAGATCCTCCACCATACTTCACGGTGGGCATGAGGTGCTTTTCGGCATACTCATCTTTTGTTTTACGCCAGACCCACTTAATGTTTGTTGCCAAAAAGCTCAATCTTAGTCTCATCTGACCAAAGCACACGATCCCAGTTGAAGTCCCAGTACCGCTTAGCAAACTCCAGACGTTTACGTTTGTGAGTGTTAGTGAGAAAAGGCTTTTTCCTTGCATGCCTCCCAAACAGCTTGTTGGCATGTAGAGAGCGTCTGATGGTTGTTTTGGAGACTCTGTGACCCCAAGATGCCACTCTTTGATGCAATTCTGTGACGGTGAGCTTGGGAAATATTTTTACTTCTCTTACCATCCTCCTCACTGTGCGTTGTGGCAAGATAAACTTGGGACCTCTTCCAGCCTTGTTTGTCACTGTTCCAGTTGTTTTAAACTTCTTAATGATTCCTCTGACTGTAGATACCGGCAAGTTAAGGCGAGTGGCTATTTTCTTGTAGCCATTGCCTGACTTATGAAGGTCGACACACATCTGCCTTACTTGAATGGTGTGTTCTCTTGTCTTTGCCATGTTGACAAATGGGTAAGAGAATTAGGCCTCTGTGTCACGTCATATTTATACCCCAGGGAAACAGGAAATCATGAATTACTAATTAAAAGTCCCTAGATACCCTGAGCAACCTTAGCAACTACAGAAAAATATATAAAAAAAAATTAAATTTTTCAGAGGAATTGTTAGGGGTGCCAATAATTGTGGGACACATGATTTCAAGTTTATTTTTTTTTTCTAAATGTATGATTTTTTTTTACCACCAAAGTTATGTACTTAAATGAAAGGTTGGATTTTTCTCTTTTTTGCATTTGGGTTCTATGTTGTTTTAAAAAAAAAAGGAGAATTTTTTGAAGTCCACGGCCACATCTTAAACAGGGGTGCCAATAATTGTGGAGGGCACTGTATATATGTATATGTATATGTATGTATGTATGTATGTATGTGTATATATATATATATATATATATATATATATATATATATATATATATATATATATACACGTTGTAACTATACGTATTATATATTTGTCAGAGAATCAGGCGATTAAAAGTGGAAAGTTTGATTTGTCTATAAAAAGGATTTAATATCATAAAGATGATGGTCTGATGGTCCACGTCAAATTGTGTCAAATTCAGAAATTGCACAGCAACAGGTGAAGTCCACATCGGTATTATAGGCTTTTTTTTTTTACTATTTTTTTTAAGATGCATTCCAGCTATGTTTAAATATACACTTATTATATGATTAAACTGTATGATATTATATACTGTAGTTGATGTATTTAAATCCTTGGCAATTTTACATTTGAGAAACTCTTGTAAATGCAGTTTATCACAAATTTGTAAAACTCTGCCTGCCTTTTCTTCTAAAAGAGACTCTCAAAGATGCCCTTATTTTACCCAATCATGTAACTGACCTCTTACCATGTAACCTAAATGGGTTTTAAAATGTTCTTCCAGCTCTTCCTCGTAAGCACCACTTACTTTTCCGGCTTTTTGTTGCCTCTGTCCCAACTGTTTTGAGTTGTTGCTGCCATCAATTTGAAAAATCCCCTTATTTCGTTCTTAAAATAGTAAATTTTCTCAGTTTAAACATTTGAAATGTTTTCTATCTTCTATTGTGGATTTATGGGTTTGAGATTTGCAAATCATTGCATTGTTTTAATTTACATTTTGCATCTCAACATATCAGAAAATGAGTTTTTGGTAGTGAATTGCTGCCAGTGTACTTTTAAAATTTTTGTATTTTTTTTTGTAGGTTTTTCTAGCGTTCAGCTGTTTCAGGGTTTAACTTGGGTATTCTTAGATGCTTTTCTGCTCACTATGGATATAAAGAGTGGTGAATTGCGTTTCGGTAGATTCTTAAACTTGAGCCGGCTGATTTGAACTCTTTGGAGTCACTGAGATCAGCTCCTGTCTTCACTCAACCTCTTGACTCATGTCTGAATAATTATACGTGTTGTCCAGCTGACTCGTGAGTGACTTCTCAGGGTGATTGCATGAATATGCAGGCGCACTTGTGTTTCCTAGTGAAAGTGTATAGTGTTTGTATTATACATTTCCTTCATTTGTGCGTTTGTAATCTCCGTTTCGGATAAACTCTCATTCGTGTTCGAGAAGTTGTTGTGCTTCTTTCTACTTAAATACATTTTCGATCCGGCTTTGCTTCAATTTGGACTGATTGTAGATGGAATAACAATGATTATGGTCCACTTAAAGAAGGTGGGCTCTTATTGTTTAAGGCATTGGGCTTTGGATTTCTAGGGCATGCGTTTAAAACCCAGCCACACCAAGCTGGCACTCCTGGGCTCCTGAGCAAGGCTCTTAACTCTCACTTGTTTAGCTGTAAAGGCGTCTGCTACAGGGAATAACTGGAAATAATTAATTGTTTTGAATGTCCTGCTTTAGTTGGTAATGTAGGCTCCTTTTTAATCATTCCTTATGTTTTTTTTTTCTTCCTTTATAAAATCCAAGTTCCCAGGATGTTCAACTTTTTATGTATTTATGGAATGAAATCCAGCTAATCCTCCAGCTTAAGTGTGAAATGAAACCCTGACAATCAGCACAAAGCAGCAGTTCTCAGATGATGTCCTGAGTCAGCACTCAATCGGGGGTAGAAGGTCACAATTGTAATACACTCAAGAGCCGCTAATCAGGTTTCTAGCTTGTAGTTCTGTCCTCCAGAGTGTGACCAAGTATGAGTGAGGCTGAGCAATGTGTATTTCCCAGCACTGTTTTGTCAGGTAATACCTACTCACCTACTGTGTTCAGGTTTATTCAAATTTACAAAGATATTCAGACAAAACATGCGGCATTGTTTAGCTTTTTGTCGCCTTTGTACACAAGTGGCTCTTTGCGTTCAATTCTAAGGGGTTTGTAGTTATAGTTTTGTTTACCACAATGCCACATTGTTATGGCTGGAGGAGGCAAAGATATTTTTTTTTTTAGTCAGGGAAGTGGAAGACAGGGACAGCAGTGTGAGCTAAGGGCTAGGAGGAAGCGCTAGAGGACGATCGATGATGAATTTAAGGCTGAGGAGAGAAAAGAGGGGGAGGGGGGAGGCCACATGGGCAGTCTGCATTTTTGTGTTGCCGTAGTGACCGTGAGAGTTTTGGGCACACAAAAATCATGGCAAATAGCATATGATTTGTGTGACCCACGGCGCATCATTTATTATTTTTTTTATGAGCAAGACCCCTTCACACCTTTAATTGGTTCTTTCTCCAGATGGAGAGACACAAGCACTGATGAGCCGAGGCTTCCAGCATTACTCACCATCATTGGAAAATGTCACTAGATGCACACATGCACACACTCGGTGCTGTTAAGACAGAACTGATGGCTTTCTTACTCTCTGGTTATAATAGATTTTTTGCTGTTTGTTTGGTCTTTTTTTTTTTTTTTTTTGCCCCAGGCCTGCATGTCATTTTTTATCTTGTGGTAAGAGAATGTCTAAACAGCCTACACTTGCTCAGGCACCCATTCTCCAAGATGCTAGACATTAAAGGCATATTCTAATGGCTTTTATACAATGTGCCTCTTATGGATGCTTCATATTAGTGTAGACATATATATATATATATATATATATATATATATATATATATATATGTATATATATGTATATATATATATATATGTGTGTGTGTGTGTATATATATATATATATATATATATATATATATATATATATATATATATATATATATATATATATATATATATATATATATAATAAAATGTTTAGCTATAGATTGTCATGCTCCATAGGATTGAGAGATTTGGGGACTGTGTGATTTGCTGAAGCAGGGAAACAGTAGTCATTTTCGTGCAGCACTCAGCAATAGTACGTCTTCTGTATGACAATGTATTATAACTGTAGCCGTAATGACAATGTTGTGCTGTCAAAGATTTTCGAATCAGGTAAAAATTCTGAAACATGCATGTGTGTAAAATAGTGGCATGAAAATGACAAGTTTTTCTATCTGTGCCTCACAAACCAAATAAAAATAACATAATCAATACTCAAACTGCTGTATTGTGTGTGGAGGCTATAAAAAAAAAAGAAAACAGGCCAAAGCATCCAATTTGCCAAATATTTTATTGCTCATCATTGCCTGGTGAATAAAATGAAACTGCTTATATACACAACACAGTAAATTTTTTTCATTACATTAATCCTTTTGCAAATTGCTTTTCTTATGTTTGTGAATGTTTCTCCTTTTGACAAACACAAATAATCTGGAATCACTCTTGAGCCCTTGAGCAAGGCCCTTAACTCTGTGCTCCAGGGTGTTGTATCCTGCACTCTGACCACAGCTTCCTAACATCGCTGGGATATACGAAGAATACATTTCACTATGCTGTGGCAAGTACATTTACATTTATGGCATTTAGCAGACACTCTTATCTATAGTGAGGTACAAAGTGTTTTGAGTCTTTATTATTGCATAAATCAACACTGGTTCACTCGATTACCAACTTAAGATACCATCAGCCTTAATTCTGTTGAGAGGAATTATAGCACACTTAAAAAATAAATAAATATAAGCAAAGACAAAACAAACCGGAAAAGTTCTAGTTTAAGTGTTTCAGGTAAATTAAAAAGCCTTTTGCCTTTTACATTTGGTTCTTAAAGTTGAAGCTGAGGCACTAAAATCCACAAAAAACTTCCAACAAGATCTACAGTTCAGATTATATAAAACTATATGAACAAAAGTATTGAGACACCTGACTTTTACAGCCATATGCGAGTCTTCACTTGAACTAGGAGACCCAACCCTGTTCCAGCATGACAATACCCCTGTGTGCACAGCCAACTCCATGAAGATATGCGTTGAAGTAGACTAGTGAACTCCTTTAGGATGAATGTGAACGCTGACTGCACATCACAGTACATCATTCTTTCACAGATGGCTTGTTAAATGTTCCTTGTTTCTACACGACTGACATTTTCCCCTTTGGATCTACTTCTATTTAATCAATTTTTTGGCTTCAGGGAAAGTTTAGAACCCTAAGACCTAATATAGCATGACTAAATGCACAGCAGCTGCTTTCCTACAATTTCTTTTCTTTTCTCTCTCTTTTGTTTGACACTGAATATCATCTCCAGTAAAGCAATATCTGTGTTGCTGTGATTATCCGCATTGCTGTGGTTTGCTGTCGGTTGCAACATGCTCGCTTAGCTGAGGCACAGCAGCAGTCAAAGCCATGCCTAAAACTTTGCGTTGAAACGTCCCGTTCTCAATTTCAGTTGCTTTCACGCTCATTATCAAAGCCTCGGAAAGCAGGTTCGTTGCCTTCCCGAGGGCCTCGCTTTCCGCTCCGCACTGCAGGTGCACTTTGTAATTGCATTGTGTCCGAGGCCTGGATTTCTACTCGAGTACACAGCGGTGGTCGATGAAGAGGGTTTAAGATCGCTCCTGGAACATGGAGTCCTCCTGTGGTGCATTCTTGCTGGTTAAGGAGGAGTAGCCACACGCTACCTTAATCTCCTCCTTCGTCCGAGCTGAACAGGGAGATCATACAGAGCGATAATGGAGAGACGAACGTGTGATTCACATGGAACTTGGCATGCTTTCAGGGTTTTCCTCTGATCTTGCATATTATAAAAAACGAAACAAATCTCCTTGCAAGTTCTTGTGTGTGTAAAGCATTTATGAGACTATGACCATGGCAAAATGCAGCCCTTTGCAAGCCTCTTTTTTTTTTTCCCAGAAACACAAAAGGGCCACAAAGCAAAAGTAAGGAAAGCTTATTTTGTTTGCCTCATCTTTCTACCCATCTTTTTTTATTTCATTTTCCCTTGAGGATCAATCACTCAGTTTAAAAAGTGTGGGTAGGGTTGCCTCTCCCTGATGCTATTCTCATCAGTGCCAAACAAGATCACAGTACATGTTCTTTAAAATGTAATAAACCCTACAACTGTTTTGAAATATCAATATGCAACAAATTTGACATGAGATCTAGAGAACCTGCGCTTTCTGTGATGCACTTCATCGCGTGATGCATCTTTATGAAATCCCGAGCTGGGAAAACTCAATGTCTATAGCGAACACGTCAAACTCGATTTTTTTCCTGCTATTTTTGCGAGCCACTGAAGAGCTATAAACGTGTTTTGTTTTTGGAGTCGGTTGTCAGGATGTTGTCCTTGTGCTGTGTGAAGCTATAGAGCGTAGGCATAATAATACACTCGGAATGAATATATAATATATAGTTTTATCTATTTCACTGACTTTTATATCATGCTAACACTTTCAGAAATTGATCTAGCCCAGATTCAAATACTTCTGCCTCCCATGTTCCTCCAACTAGGCTGCACTAACGGGTGGGTGATACGAGCTAAAATTCGTATCGCGATATTTTTCCACTCTCCAGACGATATTAATATTATAATGTGAAGAATTTTATCACATTTTAATAAACCTTAGTTAAATTACAGGCAAAATATGTATTTGAAACGTATATATAACTAGAAAAATGCAGCGTTTCTGATGACCCTGTAAACTTTTCCCCGACACTCGGTGTGAAAAGCTGTGGCAGGCATGTTTGGCTAAAATATTTACGTCTGGGGATCTCATATCTTGGTTTAAATGGGTACCCTGTCCTTCGCTATGTGGTGTTATTGCAATGTCATTAAATGTTTTTGCTTGTCTTGTCGGAGGACCAGCAGCGATTGAAAGCTTTATTGATTGCTGAGTGGGAGCTTTCAGGCATTCTCCCCCTCCTCTTTAGCATGTATTTGGGCACATTCCTCATATTCACGGACTTGCACAGTTTCGAAGTGGATAAAGAGATTTCTGGTGTTTTTACCTTCAACAACACGGCGACACAAATTGCATAGTGTTTGTTGGTCGACGTCAGAGATTTCGAACCCAAACCGCTTCCATACGTCAGAGCCGATAGTCACTTTCGATTTGATATAGCCAACCCCAAGCAGCACTATATGAATACGTTGGACACCTGACCTTAAGATTCCCATCTAACCCATATCTTAATGCCGCAGGCTTTGCGCACTGATGCAATGTCATGATGAAACAGGTTTGGGTTTCCAAGTTCAATAAATTCGCATTCTGCACCTCTAACTTTGTGTTATATTAAAATATTGAATATTTAAATGTAAAAAACTTGTTTCTTATTCCAAACTAATTCCAAATTTTGCTAGATGATTTTAGTTGATCCGGTTTATTAAGCTAGGTTCATGTGATTACTATTTGTAATGAATAGATTTTAAAGACCATTTGAGTTTTTTTTATCGAGTCATGTAAATAGATAAGCAGTATTCAAGCTTAGGCTAAAGTCTTATCGGATTAACCGGGGTCAGTTTAAGTGGTTTGAAAGAGCTGGGCTGATTGCATGGTGGAGTAAGGGGTAATCTCTTCTATTAACAGAAGCAAAAAAAAACCTCTCCGAATGTAACCAGTGTGAAGGACTAGTCTTTCAGAGTTAAATCCTTTCTTTGTTTTATTTTCCCTTTCTCTCCTTTCTGCTTTTTCCCCCCCTCACATTCCTTCTCACCCTCTATCTCTCTTTTCTCTTACACATCACTATCAGCACTCTAATGGCTCGATTTTCTGGCAGGATTGAAAGAGCACAATAAATGATGGCCGCACTTGTGTGATGGTGCTGGTTATGTGTAGTTATGATGGTGCTGGTCCATCATGGGGTTGAGGGATTGTTTTATTTTTTTTATTTTCTTCCTTCCCCTCTCTGGATTGTTTGGTTTTTGTAAAACCCTGATCAGAAACTAGCAAGTTTTTACCACAACCTCTTTCACTTCTAATAAGAAATTAGTCATTTAGTTTGTGAAGGGCCGATTTGATGCTCATTAAATGCTTTGAAACAATTTCCTTATAAATTAGTACAACTCTTTCTATTATGATTATATGCTACAAAACATGCAGTATTGCAACAAACCAATGACCCAATTAATTTATTACGTTATTAAATTGTTTGCAATTTTGCTGTTATACCAAGAGTACAATTTTAATTCAGTTTCAGTTTTATAGTGCTTTTAACAATGGACATTATCCATGAGCTGATACATGAGCTAATATCGGTGACATTGCGCATGAAGTCTATTACGCTTGACATGAATGTCATTGCATGTGTCTACAGTCTGGGCTAGAAAGAAATCAGAGCCAGCATTGCTTGTTCATATCATTTCTTTTTTTTCTATTTAGTGGTGGAGTGTTTGGCTCACAAAATAATAATCAATAAAGTCAATTTTAATCAGTAGTCACTGTCCATAGCATTCTCCAAAGATGCTTAAGATTTGATATAAAGGCTCTTTATTCAGTAATCCCACTTTCTCTTTCTCTCCATATTTATGCAGGTTTTCCGCAGTGGTGAAGGCATGGGCATTCGTCTAGACAGCGCCTCTGCCTTCCAGGGTGCTGTGATCTCCCCACACTACGATTCTCTCCTAGTTAAAGTCATTGCCAGCGGTAAGGACCTTCCTGCCGCCTCTGCCAAAATGAGCCGGGCCCTGGCAGAGTTCCGCGTACGTGGGGTCAAGGTAAGAGCTTATCACTTGGTTTTAAGGGTCGATCAGGTCGCTGAAACTCCCCTCGTGGGTCTAAAGCAGTAATCACCAATGAGAATATTCAAGCTGAATCTCAGTCGAGGTTTTTTCCAAAGCAAAAAGCGCTGAAGCGGCAGCACGGAGGAAGCCGCACGTGTGTTGTGTAAAACACTGAAGAGCGCTAATTCCCCAAACTGCTGTATGTGGCAACCCGTCTCATGAGACTTGACACAGCAGGGACAGGATATTGAGAGTAACGTATGGAAAGCGATTAATAATGACTGTTAGCAGCGAGTTCCGTTTGTGAGATGTCACGCTTATGTAGCTACATAGCAAGTTTAAAAAATAAATAAATAAAAATGTCTTGCATTCTGAAGCAGAGCTAAAATTTCTCTGCTTTGAAGATGTGGAAGTTCAGAACTTGAGTCTAATTATACGGAATGAGTCACACTAGCTTGTACACACACACGTGTTCTACATTCACCAGACAGCCTAGTGATGGCTATAAATTGAATGCAGTGTTTGCAGGCCACTGTTATATCTGCAGAAGTGTTGAGGAGGGGTGAGGAGATCAGAGGGCTTTTTTTAGGTCATGTTTTCCCCTCAATCAGTTGGAATTAAGTGTGTGTGTGTGTGTGTGTGTGTGTGTGTGTGTGTGTGTGTGTGTGTGTGTGTGTGTGTGTGTGTGTGTGTGTGTGTGTGTGTGTGTGTGTGTGTGTGTGTGTGTGTGTGTAAAATGGTTGTGTAAGAACAACTCGCACACTCAGAAGTAGGATGCGGCACGTCGTGCATCCTCTGTTTAGCAAATCTGTTTGTTTTTTGTTTAGTTTTTTTTGCCAGCGCCAGCTTAAAAATTGACAATGCCGCCTTTGATAAAGATGTCTGTGTGTGTGTGTGTGCTAGATGAGTAGTCGAGTGTGGGAGCAAGAGCAGCTGTGTTATGGTACAGCCGAGCGCTGGAGTGTAGATGATCGGGAAACCTATTAACGTTTCACGTTATTATGGGCATTAGGTTTTGTCACCATATCATATTCTGTGTTTGGCTCTTCCTCGAACCTTTGTACAATCACACACACACTTTCTTCTGTTACTTTGTTAAACATCAGGTGAAAATTCTAAGACTGTTTAAAAATTCTGAGCAGCGTGAGAAGTGTCTTTATTCAGAACCCCTGACACACACACTACTTCCCCCTCTGTTTTTTTATTGCCTAGCTCTTGGTTTGCTTACATCCCCATGCATTGTTTCTTTCCCACCTTGCGCTCCAGAGCCCACTAAGCTGGCTTTTGTGTTGCAATAGGCAGTAAAGCAGTAGTGTATTGAATCCGCTTGCTAGTCCATACGCATCACAGCCTGACCATTTTACATAATGCCTCAGATCGGTCCCCGTAATGTACAGCCACCAGCACCAAACACAATTATATCTAAGTAGTGTAATAATTCGTGTTATTGAATTATCAAACTTGGGAATGCTCCTGTACGTTTAATTGTTCTCACGGAAGAAGCGCAACAGCTTGACTTGTCTCGGTTCGTTTTCCACTTGACTATGCTGCACAGTTATCTTCAGTAGCATGGTCTGATAACGTCCTCTGGCTGGTTTATGTCTCTTCGCATAACACCAGACGGAGTACGAAAAGCAAACCGGACCCTGAAACTCCCTCCGTTGTTGCTTCTGTCATCACTGGTTTGTGCCTGGTGTCTAATCAACTGTGGCAGCTGTGAGAGAAATGTAGCTTGTGATCTCACATCTTGAACTTTCACAGCCTTTTATGCAAATTATTCAAGAATCACTTGGGATTTCATGTGGCTTGGAAATGGCTGAAAAATTGTGATAAAGTAATAAAGCAGATATGAATGTTATTCTCCGGTGTCCACAAGCTATTGCTCATATAATGTATATTACATTTTTACAGAAGTAAAAATGTAAATGCATCTAAAGCTAACTAGTCAAACATAAATTAAGAAATGCACGAATTGTGTGATTTGTGAAAAATCTACTTTTTGCCGGATTTTTTGTTTTTGCTTTTCTTGTTCATAAAATTAGCAAAGAAAGCAGTACCATCTACATAAACACATGAGATGCTAATATTCTCTGGTGCCTTCTTTTATTGTTGTTTGAGGCTGTAATGACTGGATAAGCTAAAACCTTCCTCATAAGCTCTTTGTCAGGCCACTTATTCTTATAGAATTGGGAATTGAGAATTACTTATAGAATCCCAAGCCAATCAGTTGGATTTGTTGCTTTATCGTGTCATACTCAATTCATGGTATTGAGAATTCCTCCATTCTTGTCGATATCCTTTTTTTCTCTTATCCTTTATCTGTGTAAACCGAGGTCCTTCTTTTCTTTCCGTCTCCCTCTTTTTCCCTTGTGTGTTCTAACTCTCAAAAAGGTGAGAGGCATCTACCATTGCTCCAGGGTCCTCAATTAGCTCCGGTGTGACTTTTATTATTTTTTTTTTTATTAGGCATCTTTTTTAGGCCAATTTATTTAATACCTCAGCGTCGCAAGAGATTCACTTAACCTCTTCAAATACCAGTTTAGTCCTGCGCAGTCCTATGAGGTATATTAAGAGAAATGTAGACGGTTTGCGCCACCAGCGAGGTTCTGCTGTTCAGGGAAAAGGCAGGATGCTACACAGGTAGCGCTGAAGGAAAGGATTTAAACAAATGAGACAGATAGAGAAGGGAGACGGAAACTAGGGCAGTTTTTAATCAGCAGATGATCGATTCAGTAGCCACAGTTTCTCTCGCAAACGTTTTTTTGAGCTGCATAATGGCACTTTTGTGCAAAGTTAAGTCACACAGTTAGAGCAGTTTTTTTTCCCTTTCCTTTTTTTATTTTTTTTTTAACAGCACATCATTAGCTGAGGGGAAAATAGAGTATTCATGGCATCATTGTTTAAATGAGTATTAAAAGTATTAATGAGCTTGAAAGGAAATGAAATTGAGATTAGCCAGTAGTAAAGGCAGACTTTTATTTTGCCTTCATTGGGGTGGCATATTAGGGCCGGACAAAATATTAATCTGTGTTAAAAAACAGATGTGGAGCTGGAGGTAGCAGGGCTGAAGATTAATTTTCATTAATGAGGATGAACAGGATTAGAAACTAGTTTATTGGAGGGACAGTGCATGTAGGAGGTTTTGGGGACAAGATGAGAGAGGTGAGATTGAGATGGTTTGGACATGTGCAGAGGAGGGACATGGGGTACATCGGTAGGAGAATGCAGAGGATGGAGCCGCCAGAAAGGAGGAAAAGAGGAAGACCAAGGAGGAGGTTTATAGATGTGGTGAAGGAAGACATGCAGGTAGTTGGTTTGAAAGAGGCAGATGTACAGAACAGGGGGGTATGGAAACGGATGATCCGCTGTGGCGACCCCTAATGGGAGAAGCCGAAAGAAGTTGTAGAAGTTCAATGACTTGGTGTGTCTGCTTTTAAATGTGTAAGGTTAGAGGAGAATATCAATCAGACAAGAAGGTCTAATGATGGCCCACATTTGTTTGTCATGTAGCAAAACAAATTAGAATGTTAGGCTTCCTAAAAAGTAAGTTTGGATTATGAATTCCATATTAATAATAACTAAAAACCAAAGTATTCTGGTGTTATTATTCTGTAAATTTGACATATTGTTTGCATTTAAAAAAAAAAAAGAAAAAAATTTGTCTATTGCTTGCTCATTTATTAGCTTTTTGTCTTCAGCGGGGTCAGGGAGTTGTTTGCTTCTGTGTTGGCTAGCTAAATTTGCTGATTATTTTTAAAATATGTTTTCTTAAGATCATAAGATATTGTATCTGCCCAGATGATTACAATGATTAGATTGGATTAGATTTAATTATCAAGTACAAAGCCAATAACATGCTTTAGCATTTACCCATATGTCATTTAGACTTCCCCTGCAGCAACTTACATTTATCTCATTAATACAACTAAGCAGTTGAACATTAAGGGCCTTGCTCAAGGGCCCACCAGTGGCAACTTGGTTGCACTGCCTAGAGACCTTTCTTTGCTCACTTCTTTTTCTGCCTGTCTGTCTATTTTTTTTTCAGTTTTTTTTTTTATCTCTCTTGCTCGCTCTCTCGCTCTCCCCTTTAGTGTCTCCAGTATAATCAGTGTTATTTTTCATTATAATTCTCCTCCTATCCAACAGCAGATTCCCTCAGTCACCAAAGGATTTTACATACTAAACATACAAAGACTTTCACACATCTATGACAATATTGAACCAAAAGTGTCCTGCTCATCACGAGGTTCATCTGCACTTGCTCTTATTACATACTGTAGCACAGCAATGCTCCTGTAAATCTCTTCATATCCCATGACAGATGTAGCAGGTACACTTTGAGGAATGTGCAGTGCAGTTTGAGATGCTTTGAGAGAACAACATGCGTGAACACACCTAGCTCTGTCCTACCCGAGGGATTCTGGTTGGCACTTTGAAGCCAAGACCCAAGACTAAACGATTCCAGAACGTATGACTGACTTTCACAAGTCGACCAGAAAAGATGTGGCTTGGTTTTAAGGCCTGGATTTTTCACCTGGCGATTTTTTAGAAATCCCGAAAGCAGCCCATCCAAAAAAAAAAAAAAAAAAAAAAAAAGACACTGAAAGCTTTGAGTCCTTACAGCTCCCGGAATGAAAAGCGATAACGAGTTTAATAAAAGTGTGAAAATTTCCTCTCATGTTCTCATCTTTGGTGCAGTTTTGCCTGCTTCAAAGGCTCAGGCGATGTTGGCTGCACATTGCATGGATCTGAGGGATTCCACACCTGAGCCGCTTATTGCTGCAATATTCATCTCGCGTTCCTTCCTCCTTGCTCTCTCTTGCTCTCTCTGATATTCACTTGTTCTTTTTTTCCACTTGTACCTTTTTTCCAGACTTTCCTTTTGTCCAAGAGGGAAACTGCTATTGCATTATACCAAGGTGTTGCACATCACGGTCAGGAAAGTTTGCCAGGCCGTGTGCCCAGAGGTCATATTAAATTTAAATGAAAACTGTGGGAATGGAAAGAAAGACTGACTTAGATGCGAATCTTTGCAGTAGCAGAGTTATCAGGCGATGATGGAGAAGCTGCTGAGACAGATCAGGAAAAAAAAAAAAAAAAGGTGGCGAAAGTGAGGGAGCGAAGAAAAGGGAAAAGTAACCCAATCATCCTCTGAATTGAGGATGTGGAATTGGATAAAGAAGCAGACTTAAATATGCCCTCTTATTGCTCTAGGGAGGTTAGGAATTTTTCTTCTAAGAGGAATTGGTCCCTTAGCAGTCGTATTGTTGCCTTCTCCTCGGTCTTTGCTCCCTTTGCAGCCGTTGAGTGTCAAATACTCTCTCTTAAGATAATAAATGTTACGAGGTTGGGCTCGTCTGCATTGCCACTGTACTCCGCCTGTTAGGAGCTTCCTGCTGAGGACGGGCGAGTGTCGCCGAGTCTCTCTCTACAGTCAGGATGACCTCATTAAACAAGAATTCGCTCCGCGATCAATATTTCTCTTTCCCGGAAAACAGTTGGACGCAGATTTGGGCTCGGTTCAGGGTTTTATTGCTGCCATAGCGTGCACACGCACAAATATGGCCGAGCGCTTTTGACTTTTTATGGCATCGATTTAGCATCGGTTCTGGGGCGGTATTGTTCCCCCAGCACTCGACCCAGTGGTCTGTGCGGTCAATAGTATCTTCTGTCAGCTGGAAGCTTTTATCAGTATTGTGATACGAGCTTTTGCAAAGACTTCTGCATCCCTCCGACCAAGAGATCTTAACTGTTGTGTTTCTATTTTCTGCTTGAAAGGGAAAAAAGGCAGCAGTGGGAAACGATTACGTTGTTTTGCAAACACATGTCCTGGTTGGAGGAGGCTGACCCAAGTAACCTCAGAGATAACAGAAGAGAAAAGACCAAAAGAAAAAGGAAAGGTTATTGGGTAATTCTTATCTGGCTTGAGACGGATTACAATAAGAACGTGATATGTGACTCTCTCTTGTAGTTGCCTCTTGTACTTATTGCTTCTCTTTTCTCACTCAACTTAAATTGGAGGCAGAATGGGTACATCATGACCCTTCTGTCTGAGAGAAGTCTAAACACATCTGCTCAGCCTGCCTTCTTTCTTCAGTATAAGGAAGGTGAAAGTAAATGAGGATGTGACTAGGACAAGTGCTCTTTCTACTTTATCAGAATCAGAAATAGTTTTATTACCAAGTATGCTTACATGCACAAGGAATTTGACTTGGCGTCAAGAGCTTTCAGTGCAGGAGATGTACAGACATAGTGTAACAGAATAGTAAACCAGACGGTTAAATAATCCAATATATAGAGTAAAAAAGTTGTTAATTAAATGTACAGATGTTATTTACAAGTGCACAGTTCACAAATGAACCATTTGGATTCTATGAATAAATGTGACAGTTGTGATGGACAATGTGTAGTTATAAATATTTTAATTGTACTGCTGAATATAACCTGCGGGGGGAATTATTATGGTGGACCCGGCTGTTCTGGTGGACGGAGCTCTGTAGCGCTGACCAGAAGGCAACAGTTTGAAGATAGTGGGCTGGGTGTTGGGGTCCAAAGTGATTTTCTTAGCCCTTTTCTCCACTCTGGATGAGTGAAGATCTTAGAGATTGTGCAGTGGGGCACCAATAATCCTCTCAGCAGTCCTGACCGTCCACTGTAGCCTCCTGATATCTGATTTGGTAGCTGAAACAAACCAGACAGTTATAGATCTACACAGGACAGACTCAATGATGGCCAAGTAGAATTGTTTCCACGGCTCCTGTGGCAGGTTAAATTTTCACAGATGGCGAAGGAAATACAACCTCTGCTGGGGGCTTTTTAGCAATGGAGTCAATGTCAGGTCCTGAGAGATGGTGGTACCCAGAAACTTGAATGACTCCACTGTCGTTACAGTGCTGTTCATGATTGTGCGTAGGGGGAGTGCTGGGGGATTTCTCCTGACGTCCACGATCATCTCCACTGCTTTGAGCATGTTGAGCTCCAGGTTGTGGTGGTTGCACCAGATAGACAGCTCTTTAACCTCTTGTCTGTAAGCAGACTCCTCTCCATCCTGGATGAGGCCGATGATTGTAGTGTCATCCGCACACTTCAGGAGCTTGACAGAGGGGTTTTTAGAGGTGTAGTCATTTATGTAAAGTGAGAAGAGCAGTGGGGGGAGAACACAACCCTGGGGAGCACCAGTGCTGATGGTGAGAGACCTGGATGGGAGTTTGCCCAGCCTCACTGTCTGCTGCCTGTCTGATCCACAGACAGATAGGGGTGGGATTGGAAATCTGGGTCAGTTTGGCTGAGAGAAGGTCAGGCATGATGATATTAAAGGCCGAACTGAAGTCTACAAACAAGATCCTTGCGTAGGTCCCAGGTCTGTCAAGATGTTGCAGTATATAATGCAGTCCAATGTTGACTGCATCATCCTTTGTAGGCAAACTGAAGGGGATCCAACAGATGTCCAGTGATGTCCTTCAGGTAGGCCAGGACCTGTCTTTCAAATGTCTTCATGATCACAGACGTGAGAGCAACAGGTCTGTAATCATTGGAACCAATGATTTTGCGTATTTTGGGGACCGGAATGATCGTGGACCCTTTGAAGCAGCAGGGAGTCTGAACAGCTGGAAGCCCGTCAGATGTAGCGTGTTGTCTGGAATGGCTTCACTCAGCCAGGTTTCAGTGAAGCACAATGCAGCAGAGTTTAAAAAGTCCTTGTTAATGCGGGTGAGGAGAAGTTATTCCGTTTTGTTAGGAAGCGAACAAACATTTGCGAGATGAATGCTTGGGATCGCAGTTCGAAAGCCGTGCTCGCGGAGTTTACTTGTCTGTAAACGTGTTTGAACAGCAGCGCTGTACCACCGACTAAATTGTCTAACAAAACTTCTGAATAGTCAAAATCAGAAAAAATTTTGTCCGGCATGTGTTGCTTAATGTTCAGGAGTTCGTTTCTGGTAAAACTTATTGAAGAAAAATGACTGAACAAACAAACAAAAACAGTAGAAGAATTGCGGAGCTCAGCGTCATGGCTGCCATTCACGGCACCATCCTGAATAGTATTTTTTTTTTTTTGCATGGTTTCCATTTTTTTCTTTTTCTTTTGTATTTTTTTTTTTATACTGGACCCTACATTAATCTTCGCTGAACAATATGCTCCAGGTGTCCCAATTAGCTCGGCATGCTGTGCACTAGAGTCTACCGAATGCCAAAGAGCTGCATGCAAGATCTTTCTTTTCTCTAAAGGTGTGTCGGACGTGTTGCTGCTCTATAGAGCTTGGAGGATGACGCCCAACGAAATGGGTCTGGCCTTTCGTGCTTGGTGTCGCTGCATGAACTTTGTGAGTCTTTAAAACGAGGCTTTGCTCTGGCTTTGTGCTGCGTATGGGAGCTGCACTGTATGTGGAGCTAATCTGCTAGAGTTTGAGCCCGAAAGTCTCACAGTTAGAAATATTGAAGCCAGGATCGGTTTGCCGAGGGTGTGTTTGAGGAGCTAGCAAGATCTGTGTCAATAGCCAGGGAAAGAGAGGGAGCTACAGTGGGTGCAGCTGCAGCAGAGATCTCACAGCCAGAGAGAACAAGCTGTCTCTGTGTGCATAGCTGGTGCCTGTCGTCCTGCATCCGTGATCCACTCCCTGTAGGTCTGTCAGGGGGGGCTTAAAGGTATAGTCAGTGATTTTGCCATTCCAGTGGTTTGTTCCAGTGGTTGAACGTGATCGGCAAGGGATTGCCGTGATTTACACTGCATTTTTGCGGTCACGATTTCTTCTTCTCGTCACCTTGACTGAGTGATACAAGGGTTTAAATGTTCTTGCATCATTTTGCAATGCCAGGATGTCCAGTAACATTTCCCTCTGTTATAATTATTCATGTGTACCCTTTAACCTTTGATTTCACCAGTGCACCAGTAGCAAACTACATCAAATCAACCCATCTATAAACCAAAGACAAAACTTTTATTTCTAATCCAGCCCTGACCAGATCGGATTTTCAAAGTGCCATATGGGACACAAGCTTTCCGGTTAAACGGAGAGGAAACCCCAACATGTCATCACTAAACACCATCATAAAACATGTGTTAATGAGCTTCAATACACTTCAGAACAAAAGACAGCTTTTCTTTTTGGAAAGTACTTACTCTATATTGCCAAAAGTTTGCGGACACCTGGTCATAAATGTGCT
This sequence comes from Silurus lanzhouensis, assembly GCA_039877035.1. Classification (NCBI taxonomy): domain Eukaryota; kingdom Metazoa; phylum Chordata; class Actinopteri; order Siluriformes; family Siluridae; genus Silurus; species Silurus lanzhouensis. The sequence continues at coordinate 149,119 of JBCEWE010000458.1, forward strand.
TTTTGAGCATCGCATTAAACATTTAGTCTCAATTTGCTCTTAGAGTGGAGGGAATTATAAGATGTTGCACCAGATTTTGGTGTGTGCTTTTGGACATTTAACCAACCTTCAACCCCCACTTTATGTACCACACACTGCCTAAGATATAAAGAAGCATCTAACTTGGTTACAACAAAGGCCTCCTGCAGCACCACTAGATCATTCCATTACTATTTCATACACCAACTGTCATCTCTCCCTCCCTTGTTCATGCCATCCATCTCTAAGCTTTTCTCAGTCCTTTTCTTCTTCCTATTTCACAAACAGTCCCACTATGGGTTGGTCTTTTTCTGTCAGAAACCATATTCTTTATCTGCCCAACAGGGGGAGTGAAGAAATATGGCTGGAAATAACAAAGACCTGGCAATAAAGCCATGAGTGATGACTGGAGCAGCTTTATGTGGACTTTTAACGAGGCATTTGTTCTTTCACTCTGACATTTGCGCTTCCCTGCCTGGTCAGTTTTAGCACCAATAAAGAATTTGCAGCAACACTTTGGGAGGTGACACAATCATTTTGTAACGGTCTACACAAAGCCGACTGTTAGAACAGTTGTAATTATAGCACAAATTGATGTAAAGGAAAATATTTACACTGAAAAGGCAAAACTGGGATATAAAAACGCACAACTGACCACACTCATTATCAGTGATGGATCTTTTTTTGCATTTATACATTTGTTTGCTTTATCTTTATTCTTCTTCATGATGGGACTGCGGAAGGAAAGGCACCAGGCAAAAAACATCACATTCACACACATTCACAGCTAGGGGTCCTCGTAGCTGTTCTACGCCCCATGATGTTTCTGGAAGTTGAGACACGTCGACTGGACTTTTGGTTAGATCGAAACGTTCAGACTGTATAAGCTGTTCAGATGAGTTGGGAAACGTTTCAATTAAAGGGTGCAAAGGTACAGAGAAGTCACGGATTGTACCGTTAGTGGGAGGAAATGCAAAATAATTTTAAATAAAATACCTGCTAGGTTTAAGTAAAATAAATAAAAATCTACCGTTTTTGGAGCTCAAAGTTTCTTTGACTAACCCGTAAAGCTGTTGCCAAGAAAAATTAAAAAGCACGAGTTTTGGAAATCTGTCTGTGCTTATATGATTTCTGTTGCAACTGGAGTTAGCGAGCTCTCCCTTCACCCAGACTCAATGCGTTACAACGGCTTGTATCTAAACAGTAGCCTACCAAGGAAGTCATTGTTCACTGTCTTCCTCCTTCCTTTTACAACTATTTCTCTCGGGAGTTTATCTTTTGGCATCGTCGTGCTTTTAAAACAGTTTTTTTTCTCCCGAAACCGTGCAGCTCAGAACACAGGTGAGGTGCGTGGTTTTTTTTTTTTTTTTTTTTTTTTTTTTTTTTTTTTTTTTTTTTTTTTTCTTTTTTCGTTTCTGTTCGAAATGATCTACACAAACTTTCAGATAACTGAGAATTTTCACAGATAGCAATCCGCTGGTTTGGGAAATAAAAAGAAAACCAGAAAACCCTGAGGAAAACATGGAAAACTTGGAGGAAAATAGACATTAGACAATGCTGCGTTGATTTGTTGATTTTGCTTGTTGAAAATAGCAGCATTCCATAATTATGAATGTCAATTTGTCTTTTTTTTTTTATTTATAAAAAAACTACTGCTGTATGACAAGTGATTGATAAACAAATACACCCTCTTTACGTGTTCGTAATTATGTAAAAAAATAAATAAAAACTCATCAGGATTAAAATGATCCTCTCGTTCTGCAGAAGCTTTGTGTATTACGTGCTTTCTTCTAACAATGATTTGTCTTCCTGATCATGTTTTTTGCAGTTGAACTCCTCATTTGTGTTCAAACGTTGTTGCACTTGTATATATTTAGTGGCAAAATTATTAAATAATGCATTAATTGGATGATTAACTTTGTCGAAACAGAAACTCCAGGTTGTAATCCCGCACGCTTGCAGCTTGTCAGCCAAACAAAGGTTTTCTTGAATTACCAAATTCGGTCACCTTTTTTTTTTTTGTTGTTTATCTCTTAGGGGCCAAATCATATTAAAACAAATCCAAACAAAAAAAGCCAACACCTGAAATAATAGGAATATGAAATAGGCGAAATAAAATGGAAAAAACACATAGGTAAAAAAATGTGTAGTGTACAGAACTTATCACACCATTCTTTCCTGATAACACTTTATTTTATTCTTTTCTTTTTTTTTTTTTTTTTTTACTTTAGTTTTCCTTGCTTCAATTGTATGAAAACATTAAATTTTTTGAGTGGCACATTTTTTTTTTTCATTTGTTTTTTTAGCTTGGCACATGCTGAACATGGTTTTCCACCAGCATAGATTTTCAGTCATATTTTTCTTGAACCAGTCACTACACCACGCTTTCCTCCAGGTCTCCAGGATTGGCGTCCATGCTACAGTTTGAATTAGAGTTGGAGTTTGAGTTGTTAGAGGCATAGGCATGCAGATACCCATGTACAAGTACGTGGCTATACTGCTCGCTCGCTGTGCTGGACGTGCTGGTGGTAGATGCACAGTGAACCAGCATGCTGTGCAGCGACTGACTGCGTCGGGTCCAGATGACACTCAGGCGCTTGGCGTAGCTGTAGCATGTGGCGGTGGTGATGTCACCTGCATCAAAAGAGCAGCTACGCTTGGCCCCTAAAACGCACCGCTCCCCTGGCCAGTTCGAACTTCTTTCCCCTCCGACTTGCCCTGTTTGACTGAGGGCCAGTGAGGCAATAGAATGCTTTACACCTTGCACCATGTCAGTGTCTTTTTCTCCGACAGACCGCCGCATGGTCAGCTTGCACTCGTGCGTCATCGCTTTGTGTCCCGGGTGGGACAAAGTGTGTGCACTTTTGGCTGGGGAGTAGAAGAATGTCACTTTATCACTCCCCGGGGTAAAAGAGGCATTGGGTTTCTGCCTCACCAGGTCCATGTCGGAGCTTTGACTGCAATGGGAGTCGCTGCTCAGATTGACCAGCATGTGCTCCATATGCTTGGTTTTGGCCTGCTCCGGCCTTGTTTGCTGGGCCAGCAACCTGTTTGGCAAAGCCACCATCATCATGCTGTTATTTCCGTTCGTCTGGGCATAAACATCCACTCCTTTGGCTGGCAGGAACTTGCCCGACTGGCCGACATGGTCTTGACAACCTCCACACACTCTGTGTCGCATCATCATCGCCACGGTGAAGACCAGCAGCATCACCACCACCACCCCACCTACCATCACTGTCAGCGTGCCGCCGAGGAAGTGCGCCTGCAGAGAGCGGCATTCGGGATAATCCTCTTTAGTGCTGAACTGAGTGCAACCTAACACTTTGGTGGTGGCCAGGGTGGAGATGCCGTCGTCAAAGATGGCCAAAACACACAGGCTGAAGTCGGCACCCGAGACAAGATTTTTCAGCATGAAACTATTACTGGTAGGGGGAAGAATTCTGCAAAGAAAGAACAAGATAGAATTCAGGTGTGTGTGTGTGTGTGTGTGCACACGCTCAAACCGAAGATGAAATAAATAGGATACAATAAGGAGCAACAAAAGTGTGCTGACAATAAGTGGAGCTCGTCTGAAAAAAGACAGTAATTCCTGCTCTTTTTTAATAGAAATGACCTAAATCGATATACTGCTATGTGAAAATAGAAAATCCAAAGTTAACTCAAGACAGCATAAGAAGCCGTGATGCATCTTTGCAAAGAAGCTGAACCTATGAACCTTTTGCCTTCTGTTTCTCGTGCATTAGAATCAATTTTGAAATGATCACTTTCTCTGGATTCTGCTAAAACCTTGATGCAAAGCTCTTTAATGCATTAGTCCATCAGTGGCGGTACAATGGCATTAAGAGTATGCTCTGCATGGCTAAACAAGAATCAGGCACTTGCCATTGGGAGGTAATTTTCATCTATTGCATACAGGCCTTGAGCCACTTTTAATCTCCTCTATACTAGCTTCAGTCCCCCCTCTCTCTCTCTCTCTCTCTCTCTCTCTCTCTCTCTCTCTCCCCCTTTTTTTGTCTGTTCTTTCCTAGCTATGCCAAGCTGCTTTTGTCCGATTAATTGCATTTGCTGCTCTTTCTGATTCTCACTTAAAAGGATTGTACGCTCATTGAATGTAATTCAGCGTTTATGTACGTAGTCGTGCTTTGTTGCATTCATTGTGCGTCCTATCTTTCTATTCTTATGGCGACACATAGGGCAATGGGGGGAACGAACGCCATTCTTCCGAAAGAGATTTCCTAGATCGGCCCTTTTCACGTCGGAAGAGTCATGCCAAGCATCCGTGTCAAGAACTCTTTCAATTCTATTCAAAAATTGTTTCAATCTACAGTGGTGGCGTCAGAGGCACTTCAGACCCAAACTTGCCTTTTTACCCGTTTGCATGTGAAGGAAGTTTATACTTTCTCCACACTGTGTGCCGCCTGTGCTGGATTTCCTCTTCTTCGTTAATTGCATCATATAATCCAGGTTTAACAATTCCAGTTACAAACTGCGGGGCAGTTATTCCATAAACCGATTTTATTAATTATTTAAACATCTTTCCCGAAACAAAACAAAAAAAAGCAGCCAAAAGTGTATTTACTTCCTTATAACTGAAATCCCAAATGCTGGAGATTAAAATAGATTAACATCGACCATGCAATGCTGCTTGTTCTTTTGCCAGTGGTGGGAAAGTAAATGGATCTGAGAGCTGTCTGAATTGAATGACCAGAGGTCTATATGCAATGCTTAAGCAACTATTCTGCTATGAATTTCGACATTCTGGGAAGAAAAAAAAGAAAGCATTTCTCAAAAGTTTTCAATTGCTTTGAGCTCTGGTGACTGCGAAGGCCATTGCAAATGATTACATCATTCATACTCCACAAATCTTTGCTTTACTTTTACTTGGTGCTGTGTTGGATGGGGAAATCGTCATCCGGGAGGAGGCCACACCTATAAGCATAGAAAAATTTCATCCTAGGATGAAAGTGATGAGCCAGAAGGAGGTTTGTATTGTTTTTGCAGTAACAAATCCTCCTAAGGATTTTCCACTATACCATACTTGGGAAATCTTATTGTACATAGTCTTAATATCAATTAAAGAATTTCTTGCACTGCTGATTTTTTACATGCATTTCGTTATATATAATGTCCATCAGTCTTGATAACGCCACATAGGTTTGGACCAATTGTAGACTAAGTACACACACCTTGTACTTGGGTTGAAGTAGAGATACACTCAGTAACATTTTCAAACCTTTCACTTGAGTAAAAGTACAAAAGTATTTGCCATCAAATGTACTTAAGCATCCAAAGTACTGCAATTTATTATGGCTATAATGTTCTGATTATCATTTTTGTCACAAGACTCTTACTTAATCAAATTAGTTTGTTACTTTTAACCCACCGATCTATTAATATAATTATATTTAGTCAAACGCTGATTCATATCTATTAAAATGATCATGAGCCCAAAACCACCTTTTCAACTATAAAAAAAACCCACATTATTCAAATAAGGCCACGGTTGCTGTTTCGAGTTCGAGTCAGGAGTTTGTGCAATGTTGATACCACCAAGCGCCAATCAACACAAGTTTAAAACAGAGCACTTGCATTAACTTGATTGGTGGATTGCTGCGTTTGACCAGTTAAGTGTTTATCCGCTCATAAATAAAAAGGAACGACAGATTTTGCAATATGCGGTTGAGTAAAATGTCAGAGATTAGCTTTAAAAAAGTCTCCCCAAATGGAAATGACACTTACTTTATCACTGTCCACCATAGTTTGTTTATATCTCAGTATTTATAACTGCATATTTAAATTAAACATTATCCTCTCCTGGACACATTTTGTTTGTCTTAATTGCATGTAGTGATCTTATATATACGTTTTATATTTGTTTTGACGGGCACTGAGTGTTATGGCTGAAAACATTTGCATCCTGATAAGTATTAGTAACTTATTATATGAGCACTATTGTCCTGCTCTCCTACTCATCCTTTCATCTCTCTGCCTTTTATCACCAAGCAACTGATGGTAAAAGAGTAACCTCTGAAATACCTCACCTCACGTCTACGCCTTTTCTTTTTCTTTTATTTATTATTATTTTTTTGCATTCGATTTTCCCACACCATATATTTATTTCTGTGTCGCACAGACTTGGCGCCCCATTGCGCTCTCTGTGCATTATTGATTCCCATTATAGAACACCAGCTGCATATTGCTCTGTAGCAGTTTCATTTACAGCTATTATGTCATAGGGCCTTCTAATGGCAAATCTATTTAAAAGTGGGGGTAACATGCATGCTGGTGCAGAAACCCTGTGTATATGTATTCAAATGCAGATTGGGTTATTTTTGAACCCCCAGACAGTGTTTTTCACATATGAAGAGCAGGAAATGGAGAGACCCTGCAAGGAGGTAGAGTTGACCGAGAGAGGGATTGAATGAAGAAAATTGAGGCAGGGGCCGAGCTCATTTCCTGCCCCCAGTAGGGATGCAGAAAGTGGTCTGTCAGCGATGGTTTCTGACCTTGGAAGTAACTTGTTGGGCAGAATTACAGACAATCTCTCTCTACCTTTGTGAACAGCTGAAACATAAAAGGGTACCAAAACCCAGTTTCCCCGTCGTGTCCTGCCTCGTCTCGCTGCCCCTTCTTTCCTTTCTCCCTCTATTTAGATCCATTTCAGTCACCCTGATCGGTTGTGACACAATTCTAAACTCTGTAATTTGTGCTATTGTAAAGAGTTCATCCTTTCTTCCATGTAGTCAGCAGGGCTTCGTTCACTCCATTTACCCACCTCTAGACTATAAATATTCTCTAGTGTCAAAGATGGCCAGATGGCACAATTGTTATCGTGTCTGATTTGTTAATTCTTCCATCATTATTTGTGACTTTAGATGAGCTCTGATCGTTTTTTTCTCATTTATTAATTTTTTTTCCCAAAATGTGATTTCACCTCTGAGTTTAGCTAAGAATCTGTGCTTACCTGTAAACAAGAGCATCATCAGCTGTGCTGTTGTACTGAATCTGGTACATCCAAACCAAGTAAGGCGTCGTTCTGCCCATAAACCAATTGACCTGAGCAGAGTTAGATGTCACTTCCCGAACACCCACTAATCGCTCCGTTCCTGTGCTACTACCGCTCGTTGCATCCTCGCTATCACCTCCAGTCACGTTCCTCACTGTTACCATCCCTCCCACAGCCCCACCCTTATTACGACTCATGTCAGAGGCACCAGGGTCTCGTGGGTTAATAAGTGTAACCGTTCCATTTCCTCTGTGAGGCAACGGGATAATTTTTAATTCCACCTGAGCAGTGGACTCCCCGGCTGCATTGATAGCGATGCACGTATAAGCTCCGTCATCTCTGGCACGGGTGACCAAAAAATCCAGGGTTCCGTTGTAATATGAGTGTATGCGGCTTGAGTTCGCCACAATACGGTCATCTGGAGATACCCAGTGGATGACCGGTTCGGGGTCACCTATAGCACGGCATTTCAGCGTGGCTCTCTGCCCCTCTAGGACCCAGAGCTTGTTGCTGTTGCGGGTGATTAGCGGAGGCTCACATATGAACTCTTCTTCAGGAATGGACCAAAAGTAACGTCCAGCAAGATGCACAGGTGTGGCACAGGTTTCCATATCATCCTCGCGGATCAGCCTTCGCAGCCACAATAGCTCGCAGTTACAATGCAGAGGGTTTCCACCAAAGTTTAGACTGATAATGGTGTTGTAGGGTGTTGGGCTAACTACCCCGATCTGTGAGCGAGAAAACAACGGATCAGGGGGAAGTGTCTGGAGCCTGTTTGAGGTCATGTCCAGACGCGACAGCTTGTAAAGCTCGCTGAAAGAACCCTCTGCAATCTGGTCTATGAGGTTGTGGTCCAAGTTGAGGATGCTTAGGCTGGCCATGCTCTGAATGGCTTCCCAGGGAACCCTGCGAAGGTTGTTGTAGGACAGGTCGAGGTCTTCCAGGGTTAGCAGGAAGTCATCAAAGGCATCCGCTGAGACATCGGTGAGCTGGTTGTTGTTTATGAAGAGATGCTGAAGATTAAGAAGGCCTGTTAAATCCTGAGGTCCAACCACAGTCAAGCGGTTAGTGTCCAGATGAAGCGACCGCAGGCTTTCCAAATCTCCGAAAGCCAGTGGGCGCAGAGCGTGGATGGTGTTACGAGACAAGGTCAGATCCACTAATCCAGTCATGTTGGCAAAGTCGGGCCCACCGACCTCCAGGATGTAGTTGTCTGCAAGACGGAGCTCCACAGTGCGGCGGTCAATGTTGGGTGGGACAAAGAGCAATCCTTTATTAACACACAGGGTGCTTAGAGACTCCGATAGGTTCCGACACACACAGTGAAAAGGACAGATGGAAACCATGCCCCACGTTTCTCCAGCAAACACGCCTGGACAGCAGCCCAACACGATATAATTCACTAGGCCTAACCAGACGAAAGACCAAGAGCTTATAAGACAGAAATCTGCTCTTTTGGGGCCAGTGCATTTTTTCTCATGCAGCTGTTCCAGTGGTAGTTCCTGTATTCTGGATATGCAGAGCAGTCCTGGACTTGGCATGATAGATTTATTTATCCACAGACCTGTGCGAGGAAGATAAGCCACAGTGTTAGCCGTTTCATCTCGACAAATTACCTGCATCACTGGAATTAGTTCACTTGAATTGATGCTAAATCAATAAAAATATCAACAGTTTAAAAGATCACTCTAGCTGGGGACTTTCAGCTTTTATTTGTGTATCTCAATTATTTCTACTGATATTCTATAGGCCTGGTTTTCCATCAAGGTGTCCTTATTACAAATGTAGTGCTTCTTTAATTACAAATGTGTCTTAGTGTTTATTAATTTGCCTAGGGGATTACTTTAACTACGCTTGACAATGGATCAGTCTATTCCACCAGATAATGGAATTAATAATAATAATAATTATATCAAATTTTTATACATTACCAAATCTTTGTTTTGCTAAAAGTGGAATACCCAGTACAAAAGCTTTTAAATGTTTCTATCTGAGGAAATTATGTAATATTGTACTGCGTGTATTTTCATGTGAAAACAAACTAATGGTTTTTTTTATGAACCTGTTAAAAGCATCTGCGCTTTTTTTTTTTTTTTTTTTTTTTTTTTTGCTTGAAAAATATCAATCAATCTCTTTATATGCACCGCTTCATATGGCTAATGAAATAATCACAAGTAGAATATAGACCTCAACTTACTGAATTGCCTGAAACTAGCCTTACCTGCCCTTATCAACGAGAACCAGTTCATGTTTATAGCCAGTTAACGTAATTAATAGCTAAATATATTTTAGCCAAACGTGCGTCTTTTTATAATGCAGCAAATGAAACCATTTTACTGAGGAAGGCTCAGAGGTGCTCATTATAGTTATGCTACACATAAAATAACTGGTTGATGAAGCCAATTATTGGTGTATAGTGTCCTTTTTTTAGGGGGGTTGAGAACTAAAGAGGCCTTTGGGATTTGTAACAGGTCATTGAAAGGTTTAAAATTGAAATGTAAGGATGTAAGGAGTGGAAAAATACCCCCGAATGTATGGCACTTGGCAGATGCCCTTATCCAAAGCGACTTACATTTGTCATTTATACAAACTGAGCATCTATGGGGTTAAGGGCCTTGCACAGTAGCCCAGATGCGGCATCTTGGTGTGACTGGGATTTGAACTCCCGACCTCCGGATCAAAAGTCCAATGGCGCTACTAAGCTACCAGCTATGTAACGAATATAATTACATTGTGCGTTTTACACAATTGCAGGTATAATTTACTGTAACGAATAATACATTTAGGTGTCTCGTGAATGCTACGTGGGATGGCCCCGTGACTAGCACGGTCTGATCTCCCACAAGTGATCCAGATCACGGCTGTGAGATCGGATGATTATTGACGTTTGTGTATACAGGCAAAGTCGGTTTACTTTGGCTCTGTATCCTTTTGTTTGTTTTCGACTCCATTGCCTGCTGCTTTTCCTCCAGCGCTCTGTTTGCTCCATTGCTCTGATCTACGACTGCCCGCATGTGCACATGCAGGGTTTTGTGTGCTGTGTCACGGCATGCGTTATAAACCCTGTTGGTGTGTAATGAACCCGGATTGCTTTTTATGAGCGTGATCAAAGCTCCACGGTTTTCTAATACACAATCTCTTCGGCCGCTCGAGTGGATTTATGCGCTGCAGCTGATGGGATTCTTAAATCGGGGGTTGTTGTGCGATCCTCGCTTTGCTTTGACTATTTGATTTCTAAATATTTGAAATTATGGCAGGCTTACATAATGGCTGCACTGTCATGCACAATGACTCCGAGAGTGGTTTTGCTGGGGAGGGGATGGAGAGAAATGGGATCGTGAGGGGTGGCTTTGAGACTGGACTCAAAGGAAAAGAGAGACGTAGAGTGATTTATTACTATATACAGCATAATCTAATGCAGCATTTTTTTTTTTCTAACTAAGTGTCCTGCAAGCATCTGAATAGTGTCATAGAATTTCACCTGCTGTTTGTGATAAGACAGAAAAAGAGACAGTGTTCATACCTGAAAAGTCTGCTGTATCAAGATTGAAAACGATCCCTTATCCTGGCCATTCTTTTCCACATGGTGCCTTGCGAATATCAAAGAAAATCCACGTGACAGAATGCTGTAGATCATCGATGTATTTATTTATTTTTTTACTTCTTGAATGGATGTCATCACATCCACGCTTCTTCATTCCACGAGATGCGAGATGACCCAACCAATTAACTGGTGACGGTCACATTTTTTTCCCCCCCATGATGTCCTCTTCCTCATGGAGTCTTTAGCTTATACCCATGACGTTCACATACAGGTTGTGTGTACAGTATAGGCACGGCTCATTATTGGCATTTATCGTTCCTTTTTCTTTTTTTATATTCATAGATTCAAGGTATATTTTTCTCCATCTGTGTCAGAAATCCCAAATCACTGCACAGGAGGCTGCACAAGGTTTTTTTGTAGCACTATTAAACCTCTCCCCAGCTACAGAAGGGCAGTTTGTCTGATCGGGTTGGTTGCTGGATGAGCGCTGGCGAAGAAGAAAAAAAAAAAAAAAAACATTAGACATGCGATATGAGAGCTGTGAAAAGAGCTATTGCTTTTTCTCTTTGCTTTGATGACGTTTAAATACGTGAGCCTTTTGGCATGTGTGCTTAAGGACTTCATTAATTATTCATATTAACCAGGAATTTAAACCATTCTGAGGCGGACTTCCTCTTTTTATTCGGCGTGATTAGCGTTAGAGGTTGAAAAATTAATTAATGAATATTCGATGCGTTAAAGCAAGTAACCAAATAAGGAAAGCTTTAACATCGTCCCTATGGGCTGTGATACAACTATGCATGCATGCATGCGTGTGTGTGTGTGTGTGTGACATGCATTTCAGCTCGACTTTAATAACGTGAGTTTATGAAACTCGGGTTTTCTCTGCACAATTCTTTCGTCTTCCGACTCTATAATGTCTACTTTAAACCTCCCCCTCTGTCTCATCTCACCTCTCAACCATTCCAGAACACAAATGCATTTTGCGAAAAAAACAAAAAAAACTCACCTTTTCATTAATCTTTATCCTCTCCCCAGGGAGACCCAGTCCTCTACAGAGAACTAGAACATTACCCTCCTCCTATCAGCTCTCCATCTTATACTTTCCTTTATGGAAATGACTGATGGAGCTTCCTGGTATCCGTGTTCGTGTTCCTGCCTTCTGTCTCAGTCCTGCTTGGCACCTCTTGATCACTAGGTGATGTTTTTAAAAAGGTTGTGCAAGGTGCCAGTTGCTGTCCCTTGTATTAGTCATCGCTTGATGCTATTTTTTTTCGTTGCCATCCCGTCTCCGGTTCCCGAGCCGCCCCGGTTTGTGGCGTTTGGTGCAGGCGAGGAGCGTGTTGGTGTCGGCGTGTGTGTGTGTGCAGAAGTGAGACTGCAACGTGCCTGCTACAGCGAGAGAAGAGCATGAGGGAGGAGAGAGAGAGAGAGAGAGGGAGGGAGGGAGCAAGGAAGGAAAAGCGAGAATGTGGAGGGGGGTTTGGAGGAGTCTGTAGCATCCTTTCGCTTGTGATGCGAGGAAAAAATTAGAGGGAAGAATGTAAGCAAAAGTTAAATGAAGGTAAGTCGAGGCAGGGGTTGAATTAAACTGGGGAAAGAACTGGTGAAGGAATTGGACGAGGAACATAGAAGGAACTATCGTTGCAGATTGAAGGACATGAAATGGATTTGGTGGAGGACTCTCCCAATAGTTTTTCTTCTGCCTCAGCGACAACCGTGGCTTTTCCGGAGCCGAGTTCACTGACAAATCATCGGGAACCTGCAGATCTTGAATGCTGGATTGTTCTTTCTACCAAACAGGATTGCATCTATTAGGTCAGAGGAACCTTTGAGTAGCGAGGGACCGAGGAGCTTCAATGGTGGAAATGTTTTCAACAACAACTCGCTATTTAATGCTCTTTTTAGTGACCTTTTTAAAATTAATAAAAATTTTGTACAATAGTGTAGGCTTAAAAAAAAAGAAACTCGTTCCTGCTCTTTCTCCATATCTCCTGGGCAGCCTGGAAATATATCCAACTTGACGTTCACGCTAGCAAACGCTGCGCACAAGGCGCGACACGGAGCTGTGATTTCCGAGACAAGTGATAAAACAGCTCAAGAAGCAGCATTTTCTCAGTCTAATGCCAATTACGCAAAGATTTGCTCAAACATGGTTCGACTTTGTTTCAATTTTTCTGACACTACTATAAACTTTGTGGGGTTTAGTTCCCATTTATTGTTTGAGGCACAAAAATAACGTGAACCTTAACATCGTCAAATATACAAACTTAAGTGTATATAAAGGCATTATTATAAAATAAAACGTGATTTGCCTCAGTACAGTTTGCTTGTTTATTTGCTTTCTTGAAATCAAGCTTAAACAATTTTAATGGACAGTCGTGCGTATAAATTGTATTGAAAGCAGAATATTTTTTTCTGTTTCCGTTTCTCACTGGGGAAACAATCTCTATTGGGGGATAGTGCTTGATCAGGCACAAGTGCAGCAGTAGCAGTTGCAATAAACCCCAGAGACAACACAAGAGAATACAAGCAACATTAGTGACACGTCTCTTGCTAGTGTGAATATATAAAAAAAAATTCTTACTCTACTGCAAAATTGTATTAATTATTTTCTAAAGCGCATTTAACAATAGACATCGTCTCGAAACGGCTTTACACAGTTAATGCGGTAATGAGTGCATACGTTTGTTCCTTATAGTTGAACACTAACATTAACTCGACACAGAGCTAAACTAAACTCACACACACGCTCATTACTCATCTCAATCCATTCCACCATTTATTTTTTATACTTTACCATATTATACCGTTTACATGCTGTTTTTTTCCACCTCTAGACTGCTGCTACTGCTGTTTTTGCACTGCGCATTGTGTTTGTTTACATATACTCTTGTTCAGTCTTTATAGTCCTCTTTGCACAGTACTGTATAATCAGAGTATACAGTAGGTTTGCTTGTCGGCGCTATTTTGTGTTGTGTATTTGTCCCGCACTGTTTTTTGTCTGCACTCTTTGCACGCTGTTGCACTCAATGCAAAGTGCATATGTAGCATAATGCTGTGTGTTGTAGCTCTATGTTGTTTAGTGTAGCACCAGGGTTCAGCAGGAACGTTGTCTCATTTTTGCTGTGTGCCACTGTGTATGGTAGAAATTACAATAAAAGCCTCTTGACTTGTAAGTTTGTCCCTAATGAGCGAGCCTGTGGCGAGGAAAAACTCCCGAAGAGACCTTGAGAGGAACCAGACTCAAAAGGGAACCTTATCCTCGTCTGGGTGGTGCTGAATGTCTGTTCATTAGAGTTTAATCATGGATAAGGTGTGTAGTGATGGGTGATTAAATGCATCCTGAGCCATTGTAGTAGACTGTTGACATAAAATACAGTCCAGATCCATCCTCAAAGCTCCCTTGTCGCCCCGTAATTTCATGGATAAGCCAGGCCATTGATGCGAAACCATACCCTGCTGCAATGATTGGCCTCCAATCGAAGAAAACACCATCCAGAGGCAGCATGCCCATACGAACCATGAGAGCAAAGGGACAGGAACACTGGTCGCTGGTACCTCACTAACATGTTTAACTCGAGACATGAATTTTTCCTGGCTTTTCATTCCTTCTGGTGTCAGTAGATCCCAAAATTGTGGTGCTTTCCAATTTCCAAGGCATTTTGTCAGAATTTTCACACCATCACTAAAAGAACTGCCACAATTGGAGAGCAGCTGCCAAATAATGTGCCAGGTTTTAAGACAGCATTACATGCATCATTCTCTGACAAGTTTTTACGCACTCCATCTTCACCAAGCGACCAATCCACATTAAAGTGAACAGGCCTGCATGGCAGCTTCGGAGAAGATAAGTGTACGAGCTACCGAGTGATCATCGTACTGTCTCTCTCTTTAAAAAGGGTTGTTTTTCTTGGCCTGGTGTGTTTTTAGGGACCGGAGTGCGTCAGTCTGGAAGCACAGTTATATATAGATTACTGACTGTAGGCAGCAGACCGATGAGTAGCTCACACCAGACGGAAATCATACCGGCCTTGTGTTTCAGTCTTATCCTGTTTCAGAACAATTCAGCAGACTTGGTGTCCTTTTATTTTTTATAGCGTTCACAATATATCTTCTGGTTAAGAAAGCAAATCCATACTAGATTAACTGGTGGTGGGCAAGTCTCTCTGCTCCAGCATAATTTCCCTTTAATATGCATCAGCAAATTAATTCCTTGTTAAAAAACTTGTAGTTCATAAATCCAGCTTGCACAGAATCGTGTGTACAGTGCAGTCTTGCAGGATATGTCACCGTGTGGGTGTGCTGAGAAAATAAATTGGAGTATGTGTGTGTCTGTGTGTGTGTGTGTGTATATGTATGTATGTGTGTATATATATATATATATATATATATATATATATATATATATATATATATATATATTATATATATATATATATATATATATATACAGTGCCCTCCACAATTATTGGCACCCCTGTTTAAGATGTGGTCGTGGACTTCTAAAAAATTCTCCTTTTTTTTAAAACAACATAGAACCCAAATGCAAAAAAAGAGAAAAATCCAACCTTTCATTTAAGTACATTACTTTGGTGGTAAAAAAATCACACATTTAGAAAAAAAAAAAACTTGAAATCATGTGTGCCACAATTATTGGCACCCCTGATGTTAATACTTTGTACAACCTCCTTTTGCCAACAAGACAGCACTTAATCTCCTCCTATAACATTTCACAAGATTGGAGAACACAGAGAGAGGGATTTTTGACCATTCTTCTTTGCACAATCTTTCTAGATCATCCAGTGTCCTGGGTCCTCTCTTATGCACTCTTCTCTTTAGCTCACCCCACAGGTTTTCGATTGGGTTGAGGTCTGGGGACTGAGATGGCCATGGGAGGACCTTGAGTTTGTGACTGCTGAACCACTTTTGTGTAGATTTTGCCACATGTTTTGGATCATTATTCTGCTGAAAGACCCAATGACGACCCATCTTCAGCTTTCTGGCAGAGGCCATCAGGTTTTTATTTAAAATATCCTGGTACTTCAAAGCGTTCATAATGCCATGCACCCTAACAAGGTTCCCAGGGCCTTTGGAAGAGAAACAGGCCCACAGCATCACAGATCCTCCACCATACTTCACGGTGGGCATGAGGTGCTTTTCGGCATACTCATCTTTTGTTTTACGCCAGACCCACTTAGAGTGTTTGTTGCCAAAAAGCTCAATCTTAGTCTCATCTGACCAAAGCACACGATCCCAGTTGAAGTCCCAGTACCGCTTAGCAAACTCCAGACGTTTACGTTTGTGAGTGTTAGTGAGAAAAGGCTTTTTCCTTGCATGCCTCCCAAACAGCTTGTTGGCATGTAGAGAGCGTCTGATGGTTGTTTTGGAGACTCTGTGACCCCAAGATGCCACTCTTTGATGCAATTCTGTGACGGTGAGCTTGGGAAATTTTTTTACTTCTCTTACCATCCTCCTCACTGTGCGTTGTGGCAAGATAAACTTGGGACCTCTTCCAGCCTTGTTTGTCACTGTTCCAGTTGTTTTAAACTTCTTAATGATTCCTCTGACTGTAGATACCGGCAAGTTAAGGCGAGTGGCTATTTTCTTGTAGCCATTGCCTGACTTATGAAGGTCGACACACATCTGCCTTACTTAAATGGTGTGTTCTCTTGTCTTTGCCATGTTGACAAATGGGTAAGAGAATTAGGCCTCTGTGTCACGTCATATTTATACCCCAGGGAAACAGGAAATCATGAATTACTAATTAAAAGTCCCTAGATACCCTGAGCAACCTTCGCAACTACAGAAAAATATATATAAAAAAAAAAAAAAAAATTAAATTTTTCAGAGGAATTGTTAGGGGTGCCAATAATTGTGGCACACATGATTTCAAGTTTTTTTTTTTTTTCTAAATGTGTGATTTTTTTTTTTTACCACCAAAGTAATGTACTTAAATGAAAGGTTGGATTTTTCGCTTTTTTTGCATTTGGGTTCTGTGTTGTTTTAAAAAAAAAAAAAGGAGAATTTTTAGAAGTCCACGACCACATCTTAAACAGGGGTGCCAATAATTGTGGAGGGCACTGTATATATATATATATATTAATAAAAAAATTTGGAGTATGTGTGTGTAGTTAGTTAGTTAGGAGAGCAGGGAACACGATGCACGGCTAGATTATTGTCAGTGATCTCTTGTGGGTGATCAGGTGAGTGCGGACCCAAATGCAGGATGCACACAGAAGTACAGAGAAAGCAGGCTTTAATAAAAAGTAAGCAGAGCAAAGGGGCAAGGCAAAAACAGTCCATTACACAGTCCAGGGTCAAAACACTGGCAAACCAGGGGATGCAGGAAAAAGAAAACCAAAATCGAAAAACAGTCGAAAAAATATCCAAGAGCCAGCAAACAATAGAGAGAGAGCAGAAACACAAACCAAAACCCAGTCCAGAGTTTCAAAACCAGAGGCAGGGCAGAACAGGGGTCAGGATCAGGAACAGAATCCAGAGCAGGCAGGGTGGCAAGAATAATCCCAGGGACTACAGGAAGCCGGTGAGATAATCTCGCCCTGAGCTAAAGTTTTGCGTGTCCTTAAATACTGGGAGGCGCGGGAAAAATGGGCAGATGGTGTCGACCAGGAAGATCCTGACAAAACGCTGCTCAAAAGCTGCTCAAAACGCTAGTTTTAACATTTATAATCAAGGTTTATCTCATTAAAATTGTCTAAAAAATGCTTTAAAACAATTTTTATTATGTAAATAGTGAAATAGTGTTATTTACTCACTTAAATCGATTTCGTATAGTGTTCTTTGGGTTTTTACTGGGTTGGAAAGCGGGTATCAAAAGATCGCGAAAATTCGGAACTCGCGACCGGTCTTGGTCCCTAACGCTCGCGAGCTCCGAGGTTCCACTGTGTGTGTGTGGTGTGTGTGTGCGTATATATATATATATATACGCACACACTGCTCTGACCCATAAAGACATGGACTCCACAAGATCTCCGACAGTGTGCTATGGTGGCTGGCAGGAATACCTTAGCAGAAGATCCTTTAAATCCTGTAAGGGTGGTGAGGTCTGCATGGATCAGCCTTGTTTGTCCAGCACATCCTACAGATGCTTGTTTGGATTGAGATCTGGGGAATTTGGAGGCCAAGTCAACACCATGAACTATTTTGTTCTTCAAGACCCTCTAACTATTTCTGAACAATTTGTTGCAGTGCATCAGGAAGTATTATCCTGCTATAAGAAGCCACTGTCATTAGGGTTTTTATCTGTATTAATATCTAGGTAGGGTTAGGGTTTTTGTTTTTTTTTCACATTTTAACCTTCAATACAGAGAAATTCTTCTGCCTGAAAGATTGTGGTTCAATCCTTACCGAATAGCCATGAACTCTTTTGCTTTGAACAATATAACACTCAAGCAAGCGAGGCATATGGCGGGTACAAAAGCGAGCCTTTGTTTGCTTTCGTTCGCCTTTTCCTGCTCTTTGCAATTCATATTGTCTTTAATGACCACAGAATTGGAGAGTGGTGCAGTGTTCCTCTGAGACTTTCACCTTTATGAGCAGTTCCTCTCAACTCTCTCGAGCACTCCTTCACTAGTCAGCTCAGACAAGCTTGTGAAAACTGCGATCCTGTGTTCTCGCCAGTGGTGTCTGGCTATGACTGTTTCTGTGTGTCCTATATTATTGCCTGCCAGCTCTCTGGCTGCTGTCTATCTGCTCCTAATTTTGCCAGTTTGTTTAGGCAAACACTTGGCCTTGAAGCTCTTGTTAGTCTCTGTGTGCTTTTTAAGGGAGCTGCCGCCTACTTGATGCAGTCATTGTGAAAACTGGGAGGTTAGTGGGCAGTATTTAATGATTATTTTTTAATTAATTTTGTATTTTTTTTCACCAGTGGTGAACTGCTGTTTATCTTGGCAGAGGAGGGAAGAAAATGGTATTTGTGTGTGTGCGCTCATATGTTTCATTGTGCGTTTTTCTCTGGACATTATCCATTATACAAATGCTACAATGGCAAACAAAGTCAAGTCATAAGTAAAGAATAAACCACTACAGTGCAGGCTGTTAGAGGAAAATAAACAACAATGGGCTGGCATAATGCTGTCCTTTTATTTATTTAGAATTTATATCCTGAATTTAGGACCATATTTGTTTTTTATATATATATATATATATATATATATATATATATATATATAATTTTTCTTTTTTTCTTTCGAATTCATGCCACTGTTGAGTTTTATAAATTCTCCAGCTCGTGTTCTGTTTATAGGCTCTGTGTTGATATATTTGTGTTAAAGTCTTTGTGTGCTGTGGGAGGTAAAGGCGGGGATCCGATGTGATGCGATGTGGTGGGGTTTGGTGTGTTGATGTTATATTGGTTCTGCAGTCACGAGAATCTGGGTCATGGTGTGCTGAGCCAGTCTCTCGCTCTCTCGCTCTCTCTCTCTCTGTCTCTACTGTAGGGATGTAATTGAATATAAAAACTTTTTGTCTGTTCTGAATGAACAGATAATGTGTTCTAATCGATGCTAATACAGATTTGATTAGGAGGTAGAACTTTTATTTTTTGCCCCTGAAAGGATTACATGTGTGTGGTTTAAGAGCGCAAAATGTTGTCACCCAACCAGAAGTTTTTTACTTTCGTGTAGGTCTGAGCGAGTGGTCCGTAATCAGCTCACATTATTGACATAGTGCTATGCTTTGCATTTTCAACATTCATTCATCCTGCCTGATCTGGTCAAGTCAGTATCATTGAGTTAGTGTCAAGTTTGGCGTCACGTTGTCATGTCCTGTCTCATGTAATGTCTTGTCTTATGTTGTGTCTCGTGTCAATGGTCGCGTTGTTTTTAGTGACGTGTCAAGGGTCGTGTCGTGTTAAGAGCGGTGTCAAGTGTCAAAAGTGAAGTGTCATGTCAAATGTTGACCGTACAAAACGAAACAATGTTCCTCCAGGACCATGAAAACTTGGTGGAATGAAGCAATGTTAAGAAACAAAAAGCCTCTTACAGTTTTGGCCATGCCCACTTGTTTTTTTATATTTATATATAACTTTATATATATTATTACACATTATGATATTATGTATTATATCATATAAAGCACTAAACAGATACTGAGAGTGGCATCAGATTACACCCCCCTTCCCTGTCTCTGTCTCGCTTAATGCGTGTGTGTCTAAAACTGATATAAAATGCATATTGCAAATGTGGTAATATTAAGTCGAGTGGCTTTTATTGTCATTTTAGCCATATGCAGTATAATAAATAGTGAAACGAAACAATCTTGCACCAGGACCACGATGCTACATGATGAAACAAAACTAGCTACTGTTGGCTCTACGTAAAGTGCACATGTGCAGACGCGCAAACATTTAGCTAAAAAATAAAAACAACGCAATGGATTATTATCAATGTGACACTGTGTAGCCCCGACCAGTGCAGTGTGTGTGGGTGGGTGTGTGTGGGTGTGTGTGGGTGTGTGTGGGTGTGTGTGGGTGTGTGTGTGGTGTGTGTGTGTGTGTGTGTGTGTGGGTGTGTGTTAATAAATAGTGTACACACTGGTGGTTTAGCAGCAGTTATATACCAAACAGACATAACATTGATATTATAGCATTATGACTCTTAAAGTAAATAACACTATTTCTTCATCATGGCACCGGATAGTGGGTGGGATTTATTAGGCTGCACATAAACATTAGTTGTGTTAGAAGCAGGTGAAAAGGACAAGCTTAAAGATTTGAGCAAGTTTGGCGAGGGCCGAATTGTGAGATAGATAAGTGCATGTGTGGACACATACTTTCTGAGAACCGTTCTCAGATTCTCCGTGCCGTGGGACCAGATGCACGTGTGGCATGTGTGGTCACATGACTTTCCGTTGTGTAGTGCAGGGAGACCAGGTGTAGATGGATGCTGAACAGACAGACGCTGAACTGGTAGCCAAGAAAAAAAAAGCTACATCTGCGATATTTTAGCTTTTAGATCACCAACATGAGCAGAGAGAGGAACTGTGCAAAATTTGCTAAATTACAGTTGCTACATCACGTGGCAATATGACATCTGTGACTGATCTCACTGGTTTTGGGTTGGAGGAACGAGACGACAGGCGACGGTTCAACAGACGGAACTTTTTTATTTTTCATTCACTTTTGCTTCTGTTTTCCTCATACTCACGCCGGGACACACACCCACTCGCGGTAACGCGCATCTTTCTTCTACGTCAACGCGTAGCCCGCGCACACACACCCGTGGATTGCCGTGCCTTCACCTGGCAACCTCAGCTTTTCCACAAACATCCCCATAAATGCAGTCAGCTCTGCCCGGTATCTCTCTCTTTCTCTCTTGTTTGTTACATCCTGTGTAAACAGGGCCGTTTCTAGAAGGTTAAACACGTTTAATAATAATGATTGAAAAATCGCCTGAACTCAGCAGAAAAACAGGTAAATAATTGAAATTGTCGAGGGCAGCGGCAGGGTGCCCTCAACATTTCAGCATCACTAATCTGTGTGCAATTTCCTTGATAACCAATCAAGTGTACTCATTATACCATTTATTATATCGCTATCGTGATATTGACCACAATAATCGCAACGTGACATTTTTCCCAAATCGTGCAGCCCTAGTGTAAAGAACTGCTCAGGATGCTCTGCTCAGGATGCTCTGCTCAGGATGCTCTGCTCAGGATGCTCTGCTCAGGATGCTCTGCTCAGGATGCTCTTCTGTGGAATGGTGAGCGGATGGGTGGTAGGAGCTGGGCTTTTCTCAGACTGATGATACTTCATATTAGAAGCGTCTTTTGGGTCGTGTTTATGTTTGAGTTTGTGTCCGTTTTGTTGTAACTTTTTTGTTTTCAAATAAATACAAAAAAAGTCACTTTTGTAATATCAATTTACATATGGATCATGCTTATGGTCATTTCTGCAGGTTTTATTTGTCCTGAAGTCAAATCTGGTGCAAACGGAAAGTTCTAGAAGAAAGTCTAAAGTATAATGTGAAAAAAGAATGTACCGTTCATGGTTATTACTGTTTAACTTGTGTGTTTTCATAGATATTCAATATTGAGAGCGAGCAGGATGTGGTTGTGTGATCATGATGCTATTGAAAGCTCCTTGTTGCCCCTGAGCATTAAAACCTCAGCACGTCAATCAGACCATTATCTGCCAGAACCGCACCTCTAAAGAAAGTTTTTGTTTGACTGATACTGTGATTATACGAGCCTTATTTACTTATCATCCGGAGAGGATTGGATACACCGCTGCAAACTGCAGCATCTTTATTTATTTATTTATTTATTTTAATAGATTTATTTTGGCTAGTCTAGGAAAGAGTAAAAATCGCTACATGAAAGACTACAGCCAGCTAGCAGCGTTTGTGTCAATGCATATATTGAAATCCTCTTGCTATAACCGTTTTCTTTGTACCTTTTGTACGCTTTTTATCACTTAGTCAATTGGTTTGTTTCAATCTATAAATTCAATTATAATTTTTCACAGCTGTTGCACTTTGTCAGGGCGTTAAGTCACGGTTCCTATTCAATGGGGTTATAAATAAAGTTTGAATATCGGTATTAATGTTTTCTCCACCCTCACCCGCTTCTCCACCCCGGAGTGGAATTTGCGGTGGTCTATTGACCTTAAGTTCACTCTGACGAGACTCTCACACTGCCATGTTTATCCCATTTCCTGGATATTTTTTCATGATTACTGTTCACTGTACTGTTAAGTAATAATATCCGATCTGTAAGCATGTCCAATCTTTTATGTAGGGTGTAAAAACCTTAAAAGCAATGGTACAGTTTATGTGACAGGTTTACTGTATATGCAACTGAAATTCCAAAAATGTTTAGGCAATGCACAGAAGGTAAATAAAACCAGAATGCAATGATATGAAAATCTCATAAACCCATATTTTTTCACAGTACATCATAGAAAACATCTACAATGTTTAAACCAAGGAAATGTACCATTTTAAGGAATAAATAAGGTCATTTGTTGGCTGCAACACGGAAGGCATTGCATATTCGAGCAAGACGATGTTAACTGCACACTGCATCTATTACAATAGCATGACTTTGTAGTAGAAGAATCCGGCTGCTGAACTGGCCTGCCTGCAGCATAGACCTTTTAACCTTTTGAAAACATTTGGCACATCATGAAACAAAATATACAACAAAGGAAACCCAGAACTGTCCAGCAGCTAGAATACGTGAAAAAAAAATTAGCTAGATAGTAGCCTATAAAAGTCAAGTGTGATAGCCTTTCAACTGCGTGAATCTCACTTGACCCTCAATCTGTGGTTGCAAACACTGCTGGTTAAAAGCCTTTTATTTTTGTAGAAAGTCATGCTTTTTGTGTGATTGTGCACTATAGACTACTGTATAGCTGCTTCTCTCTGTCTTAAAAAATACACACACACAGACACACATGCAGAAAATGCTATGTGATGGAAGGCGTATTGAGTGTTTAGATAATGGTATTGATTTTTGCCTTACACCCTGAAAGGCCTCATTTGCCCGAGTAGAAGCATTTAGCACCTGAGCTGTGTGTTTTATCTCTGCAGTGTGTGTTGTGTCTCTGCAGTGTGTGTTGTGTCTAGAGCTCTCAGCTTCTGTGGCACTCAGCAATTTGCCTGTGTAGCCTCTATTCTAACCTTTTCTTTAATCTTTCCCAACAGACAAATATCCCTTTCCTCCAGAACGTCTTGAGCAACGACCAGTTCCTTTATGGCACCGTGGACACGCAGTTCATCGACGAGAACCAGGACCTTTTCAACCTCAAACCTGTTCAGAACCGAGCCCAGAAACTGCTACATTATCTCGGTAGGGTGACACGAACATAATAAATCATTCCTAACCAAAATATGTTTTCCAGCCTCGCTTCAAACCAGCAGTCTCAGTGCGAAGTGCGAGTGTAGGTCAAACTCAGGAGGCTGCTTGAGGTGGAAGAAAGCGAGAGCGTATGATCAAAGGCTTTTTCTACGTCGGATCGATACGCTTTCATTTTAATGGAAATGCATCCCTTGAAAGCTTGTTTTTTTTTTTCCCTTGACTTTCACCTTTTATTTTAAGAGTCTTTAAAGACTGCCTCGGAAGGCTCATCTTATCAAGCTTTTTGTAGATGGCCTTTAGATAACAGCTGTAGCTTTGAACTTCCTGTTGAGTGTAGTATGATGTCAGGTGGTTGTCTTAAGTTTGCGTGTGTGTGTGTGTGTTTGTGTGTGGCTTTTCTTATCTCAGGTCATGTCATGGTGAATGGCCCAACGACTCCCATTCCTGTAAAGGCTAAGCCTTCATCCATTGATCCAGTCGTCCCATCGGTGTCTCTAGGTAAGCAACACACATACGTGTTCTGTAAATACGACCGTTTTGCTAATCCACTGGGACGAAATTAAAGTTTAACCCCAGTCTCTTGATGTTCTGCTGAGAAGCAATAAACTATAAATAGCACCGTGTTGTCCTGCACTAACTCCTTCCATAAATGTTATAATAAAATTTAATTAGCAATGTTTATAAGTTTAAAGTCTCCTTATTGTTAGAAGAATTGTTTTGAGAATCTATGGAAATTTTTATATAGTAGAAAAAATTACTCTTTTGTTTTTTTTTTCCTTTATTTTTCCACAATTCCTTTGTGAGGAAATTTTCTATTTGTACAGTTTGACTATGTAGATTTACAGTTACAGCATTTGGCAGATGCTGTTATTCAAACTGACTTACAATTGTCCTATTTATACAACTGGGAGTTAAAGGTTAAGAGCTTTGCTCAAGAGCCCAACAGTGGCAGCATGGCAGTTCTGAATTTCACATGCATAAGATCCCAATTAGGAGTCCGATGTGTTAAACACGGAGTTACCAGTTTGCACATGACATGTATTATGAACGAATGTATTAAATTATGTTCAACCTACTTGTGAACTTTTCCTAGGAGTGTGAGAGAAATCAGTGCAGTTTGAACCTCAGTAATTGTCAAAAGCATGTTTGCTTTATTTGTATTTTTTTAAATATATATTTTATTTACAGTGGAACCCGGTTATGTCGATGTCCTAGGGGGTTGCCAAAAAGCATCGAGATAACCGATGATAGAGATAAACGAAAATCAAAATGGCGGCAATATATTAACGTGCTTGAAATTTTTTTATGTACATGATGTGCGTTAATAAATGAGAATGTGCATGCACGTGTTTTTGAAGGGTTTTTTTTACACAACAGCGTTGCCGTGATTTGTTTGAAGGCATGATATAAAAATACATACAGTACATGTTTATCTGTCAGGAATCCACCTGCCACGCCCCCTTCGGCGCCCCCTTCAGCATGTCAGGTGTTTTCTCGGCCGCTTTCTCTTAAAGCTCCCGGCTTCAATCGCGCACATATGGTGCTCGTTTAGCATCATCACCAGCTCCTATTTAAACTTCCACACTCTCACTGTCCGGTATTGTTGGTATATGTTGGTTCACGGCGGTCGTTGTTATCGCGCATGCGTTTCCCGGTACGTGCCTTCCCACTGGCACTCTCTCACCGGCTGCTCTTTTCTTCCCAAAGCGCATCGTGGATTCCCCCGATCCTGCCGTTGTTCCTCCTACCAAGCTCGGCTTTCGCCTCCCGTTCATCGCATAACATTTAACAACAAATGGCATATAGGCACTAATTAACAGCAGAGATTCACCAGTATACAATACAAACACCTGTAGCATCTGTAAAGCTTGATTTTTCCGCCACTTTCGCGAGTTCTTCTGCGGCTTCACAGTGCCGATCGAGATAACCGACGTTAAATGGCAAATTTTTCCCCACTTGTGCTCGCCAAAAAGTCGCCATAACCGATTAAAAAATGCTAAGAAAAAGCGAGAATTTGACACCTATTCCAAAAGCTCCCAAAACCCACCTTCTATTAATGTTCCCCAAAATAAATTATATAATAAAACAATGATAAAAGGAAAAATATAAATCAAGCACAAAAAAAAAAACCTGGTGAACACTATCTATGGAAGGAGAATATTTCACTGCTTCATGTTTTCCAATGAAAGTTTGTCTGTGAAAAATTGAAGATGGCAAAGGTGATTCCGTTTAGACTTATTTATCCATGCATTTCGATTGAAATAATCAATTAGGAGAGAGGGTTCCACGTTTTGTAAAATGTTTGGATTGAGCTCATTAAATCTTGATATCTTTATCAGCTCACACATCTACATTAAAGCCCAAGGTGGTTTCCAGGATTTAGTTCATTTCATTTAAATTTGTATAGCACTTTCAACAATGGACATTGTCTTAACTCAGCTTTACAGATGTAAAGTGGTTATAAAGTCATATGAAATAAGTTTAGTAAATTTTTCATTATCTTCAGTACTTTTACAATGAAGTTCTCATTATGGCATTGAACATGTCTGCAAATAGTGAGAAAAGAGGGTGTTTTGTTTTGTTTACTTAAAATTTTTTAAAAAAATTTAAAGCTTAATAGTAAATATGCTGGCAACGTTCCCCTCCAGTCACATCGCACATCCACTTCTCACAAGAATAATAAAAATACAGCATCACCCGGGACATAAGCAGGATAATTCCTACCGTAATTTCCGTACTATAAAGCGTCTGTTGCAACTGGAGTTAGCGAGCTCTCCCTTAACCCAGACTCGATGCGCTACAACGGCTTGTATCTAAACAGTAGCTGACCAATAAATTAATTGTTCACTGTCTTCCTCCTTTCTTTCACAACTATTTTTCTCGGGAGGTTATTTTTTGGCATCGTCATGCGTTTAAAAAAAACTTTTTTTTCTCCCGATGTCGTGCAGCTCAGAACACAGGTGAGGTGCGGGTTTTTTTTTTTTTTTTTGTTTCCGTTCGGAAAATTCATTGGTCTAATGTTATGTCACTCAGTTTTTTGGCTTGAAGTTTGTGAAACCGGAAAAAACCCAGGAAAAATTCATAAATTAGCCGCTTCGTTTTTTCAAAGTGTAGGAAAAAAGTAGCGGCTTATAGTCCGAAAAATACGGTAATCACTTTCGAAATATTAATATATTTAATGTTTCATTGTTTTCCTTCCCACAATTTGCTGCATCATCTGTCATTTATTTGATGTTTACTTATAATTACTTTTTTGTCACTTAAAAAAAAAAGAAAAACCTGTAGGAAGAGGAGTCATTGTGTTTGTCAAATTCAGTGGTTATTAAGATTGAGTTTTTATCATTTTTTTGTTACTTATTTATTTTTTTATTCACACTCATCCGCCAGTTTAATGTTGGCCATATGGAACTATCGTCACAAAGCAGCTTAACAGAAATCCTGAAGTCGATCTATAATTCTGCTCAGGGACATTTTATCATCTCTGCAGTTTTATTTAACATTCTGATTTTTTTTTTTTTTGGTGAGGTTTTTCATGAAAATAAATGCCTATGCTACAAAACGACTTTCCTGTTAAAGCATGTTTGCAGGAACTGAATGACACTATTGTATTATGTTTGCAGATTTCTTATTTTTTGAGGGGCCATATTGTTAGTTTGTTTCCAGTGTTGCACTACATCTTGCACAATGTTGCATATATAGTTTTGGAATTATATAAATCATTTCCATGTGCTGCTTTTTTTCCCCCCCTTTTATACTTAATATTTTATTTTATTTCATTATGAAAAGTTCTGGTATGGTGCACTTTCCAACTTGCTGTATTTGACTGTTTGCATTTCAATTTATTTAGGGTTATGGAATAAATATACAGAGAATCCAGTGAGAGGATTGCAAAGACGTGGAGTGTGCGTTTGTGTGTCAGGTAGCAGAGAGAGAGATAGAGACTCTAAGACACTGTTCAGTACAATAGGTACAGAATGCATGTGAATAATGGTGCTATTAAAATGGTGATTCTTTTTTTGTGGTTCTCTAGTGTCTGCTGGTCCTGATAATGTTTGTAGTATTGATTTACTGTGTGTGTGTGTGTGTGTGTGTGTGTGTGTGTGTGTGTGTGTGTGTGTGTGTGCGCGCATTGTTAGGACCACCGCCAATGGGTTTCAGAGATGTGTTGCTGAAAGAAGGCCCTGAAGGCTTTGCCAAGGCAGTGCGTGATCACAAGGGTCTGCTGTTGATGGACACGACCTTCAGAGATGCCCACCAGTCTCTCCTGGCCACTCGGGTGCGCACTCATGATCTCAAAAAGGTCGCACCTTTTGTGGCTCACAACTTCAGCAACCTCTTCAGCGTGGAAAACTGGGGAGGTGCGCCATTTCTGAATATTTATTTCTGCATGATTTTTTCTAAATGATGATAATGAAATTGTATTCATTATTAATATATATATATATATGTGTGTGTGTGTGTGTGTGTTTCTGTGTGTAGATGTGTATATATAGGTGTGTATACAGTATCTCACGACAGTGAGTACACCCCTCACATTTCAGCACCCACGTTTGTATTTCTTAAAAAAAGAACACTATAGAAATGTAACTTGGATATACTTTGAAAAGCCAATGTGCAGCTTGTATAGCAGTACAGATTTACTGTCCTCTAAAAAAAATTGCTCAACATATACAACAATGGTTGCTGAAATGTGAGGGGTGTACTTACTTTTGTGAGATACGGCGTGTGTGTGTAAAGGTAAATATATACATGTGTCTGTGTGTATGTGTATATATAGATATATAGATATGTGTATAAAATGTATGTTTGTAAGCCCAAAATATTCAACTTTACTCAACAATCCAGACTGCCATATTTAAGAATCCAGACTGTTTGTTTATTTTTAATCATTCAGCTGAAATACTTTGCCTTTCCATAGCAGTTCAGTAAGATTTAGGTGCGGTGACTGGGCAGGCCATTTTATGATAACACACCAGCTAACTATTTCTCTTTTAAGCTTGGCTGTATGGTCATTGTTTTGTTGTGCAGTGGAGTTGATTGTAATTAGCTGCAGCCCAGACCAAATTGCATGTTGTTGAAGTATAGAATGGTAGCCATGCTGGTTCCTTTCACCCAGAATAAGTCTTCAACCTTTCCTGCCCCAACACAACCCCAAACCATTAAGATTCCACCTCCATGTTTGACTGTGGCAGTGAGGCAGTCTGATAACATCTTCTCTCCTGTTCTCCATCTTTCATAAGTTCTTCTGTTAGAGCCAGAAATGTCACAATAGGACTCATCTGTCCACAGAACTTTCTTCCACCCATTCACTGTCCAGTTCTTGTGTGTTTCCAGTATCTCCTTATAATTCACTTTGGAAACCGAGGTTAGATGTTATAAAGTGTTATGACCAGTGCATACTGTGTCATACAGCAAGTCATAATGAAGATTCATATTACAAATGTGTCCTTAGTTTAGTATTGATGTAAAATTAATTGAAATGATTTCCAATCGCTCTTTTTTATTTATTTATTTCATTATTTTGGTTTAAAGATATTGCCGTTTCTACTCTTCTCTTTAAACATATCTCTGCATTATTGATAAAGCCATTTCTACATAAGTGGCTTCTCTGTAGGGCATGAAGAAGTGCTCTTAATCTCAACTTAATTATTTACATTTAAATAAAATATTCATAGCAGACATATTAGTTTGAGATCATGCGATGACCAAAGGGAAGGTTGGAAACAGAGGATTCTTGCAAGCTTCCCTCAACATTGAGTTCTTTCTCTTTTGCACCTTATGTAGTTTGTAGGGTTGGTCTGTTTGGTTCATTCCTTCAGGTTATTAATAAAAAAATGTCCTCTTTAATGGATATAAAAAAGCAGTGGATACTCAAACTCTTGCATATTTGTGCTTTCACACTAGACTTAGTGTTGCTATGTATTCCTGTGTTCCCAAGGTGACAGCGGGCGGAAAAGGCAGGGACAGAAATAGGGCAATGGCAATAGAGATGTGGTATTTCATAAAAGAAAAAAAATAGCTATACTAATTTTCTTTCTTTTTTTAGGTGCTACTTTTGATGTCGCAATGCGCTTTTTATGCGAGTGTCCGTGGAAGCGCTTGCAAGAGCTGAGGTCTCTGATCCCCAACGTGCCTTTCCAGATGCTTCTGAGAGGAGCCAATGCTGTTGGATATACAAACTACCCAGACAATGCAGTCTACAAGTTAGTAGTCCACACACACACATACACATCTGAAATCCACGTCATATAAAATGCATTTACATTTAGTCCGTTGCCATTCAAACCAGAATATTTAAGAGCACTTGCTCTTGACTTGGTTCCATTGAGATGAGAAAGTGATGCAACCCTGATTCGAATGCAGCAATTAAACCAACCATGGTGTGAATTTTCTGAACTTTTTTTTTTTTACTTATTTTTTCTTTTTTGTTTTTTTTAATTTATTTATTTGCTGGAGTTTTAAGATCCTAAACTGTAGCAGCGAGCACAAACTGATCCAACTGCTGGCTTAAGAGTAAATGGTGTTTGTGTGGAGAAAAATTTTTTTTACTTGACACATATACATGAAATTCTTTCTTCACATATCCAAGTGATCGTAGGATTCCATGATAAATTCCCCTTGGAGCACAGATGGTAAAGGGGTTTTTGTTAAGGGCCGAACAGTGGCAGGGTTTAAACCAATGAGTAACCCAGAGCATTAACCACTGAGCCACCACTTCCCAGCAATATATTCTATTATATTTATATCTATAATATAAGGTGGTATCAAAAAGTTTCGGGATTTGCTCTGTTTACAAGAAAATTATTTATTTATATACATTTACACACGATCACCTTCAAAATAGTCCCCTTGCACAGCAATACAGCACTCCCAGCATTCTAGCATTGTAGCTTTGTTGTTGTAGCTTTATGTTGTGTTGTAGCTCTATTTTGTTTAGTGTAGCGTCAGGGTTCTGGATGAACGTTGTCTTGTTTTTACTGTGTACCACTGTGTATAGTAGAAATTACAATAAAAGCCACTCCTGCCACTTCTGGAATGTTTCCTGGAAGTCCTCTTTTTGAAGCCTGTCAAAGCCCTGGATCTCCGCAATGGTGCTGACCTCTGATCCAGATCTTAATCTTCAGGAAGAGGGTGATGTCCGTAGAAGCCAAATCTGGCAAGTGAGGTGGATGCGGAAGTGTGACCATATGAATTGTTCTCTGAAGATCATCATGCAAGTTGCCGGACGGTTTAGACATTTTCGGGGGTTGAGCTCGTTGAAGGTCTTCCTGATCTCTCGTCATCCTCCAGTGATGTTCTTCCGCTCTTGAAGCCGCTCAAAACGCTTTGAAACGACTCGTTGCAGCATCGCCGTATGTCAAACGCATGTCAGGTTAAAACTTCACGCTTGTTCTTAGTTCTAACTTGCTGTCCGTGACGAAATTGTAATGCTCCTGGTCAGAATAGCACCAGTTACACTATTAGTCTTGAAACTTCCTGGAATCTCCTTGTAGTTATCTATTGTTTCATTTAGCATCAGCTATGTGTAGTTCATGCACCGGCGGTTTTAACGATTTCTACAGCACTTGGAGATCATATTGTGGAAGCGAAGCTATGGTTGAGTGCTGGATTGTGTAGGAAGGCGGAGTCAGAGGAAGTGAGTTGTAAGTGCTAAATTTGACTGATTATTTCAAAGAGTGACAGAAAGAATTAATTATATATAGCTGATGCAGTACACAATGAAATTAAACGTTTCCCCAAGACCCTTCTACTTAAAACAATATAAAGCTACATCACACAACATGAAACTACATAACAGAGCACAGAGCTAATGATTAATAGTAAGCTGTCTTAGCCACATTAATGTCTCATGTGCAAGACAAAAGCAGGACAGATGCACAAAATAGACAAAAAAAAAAAGCCAACCAGTATACATTTTGTCTAATGTTATACAGTACAATGTGTGAGATATAAGAAGAGTGTATTTGTAAGCGTACACTTTACTATAGCACAAGTTGGTTTAAAATTTAGTTTCAAATGGCATTTGTGGACCTCTGCTTCCACAGATATATCTACCCTTTTTGAGACATTTTAACTTTGGGACCCTATCAAACGTTTTTTTTTTTTGTTAAGTATGGGAAATAAAGCTAAACCACTACACAAACGAATAAAAAAATATTTTTGCTTCGATTTAGACCGGGGGTCTTCAACGTTGAGGACCCCTGTAGGCGGTAGACACATGGGGCAGGGACCCCCTGATACAAAATGTGTAAAACACAGCCACTGATATCGATAGAAACCAATCGTATTACACTAGTTATATTATGTTTTTTTCACATGCATCATTGTAAATTTGTGATTCAGCATTATTTAGCAGACCCCCTGCAGTACCACCGTGGACCTTCGGTTGAAGACCCATGATTTAAAGATCTGAATGCACTGTAAATGTGCCTAATTGATCAGTTTTATTTAAATAGAAAACCAACTCGTGTAATTAAAAAAAGATTAAATTCTTTAGCAAATCAACTCTATAGAAACTGGAATGTTTTGTAATGTGATGTCGTTAAAGGTTCTGCGAGGTGGCCAAGGAAAACGGCATGGACATCTTCCGTGTCTTTGACTCTCTGAACTACCTGCCCAACATGCTGCTGGGAATGGAGGCAGCTGGAGCAGCGGGAGGGGTGGTGGAAGCAGCCATCTCGTACACGGGTGACGTCTCCGACCCAATGCGTCAGAAATACTCTCTGGATTACTATGTAAAGCTGGCTGACGAGCTCGTGAAGGCTGGCACACACATACTTTGCATCAAGGTACAAGATCTTGAGGATGATGTTGGTTGTGAAAGTTAATAAATGCACACACACACACACCACACAATCTCTTCACTCTTTTTCATTCGCTCCAGGACATGGCTGGGTTGCTGAAACCAGAAGCTAGCCGTTTGCTGATCGGAGCCCTGAGGGATCGTTTTCCTGACATGCCCATTCACGTGCACACTCATGACACGGCGGGCGCAGGCGTGGCCGCCATGTTGGCGTGTGCTGAAGCCGGAGCGGACATCGTGGACGTCGCAGTGGACTCCATGGCTGGCATGACCTCCCAGCCCAGCATGGGCGCCATCGTCGCCTGCACCAAGGGCAACAAACACAACACAGGTGAGACCTACTGATCACGAGACCTACTGACAGCATTTCCAAATACCATTGAGAAACTTCCAGAAAAGCAGCATCATGAATACAGTGGAAAATATGGTATTTTGGGCTCTGAGGCCGATGCGCATCACATCTCGATGCATGGGCAACAATACGATACATTAAAGATGCCAATGTGAATCTGTAAACGTTACCATCCATATTATTTACACATTTTTATAGTTTTTTTCTGGACCAGAAATGAACTCCATCCTCCAAAAAAAAAAAAAAAAAAAAAAACCTCAAAAGAATTAATTGGTTGCAAGCGAGAGATTGCATTTTGTGTTTTTATCCCCCCCCCCCCCCCCCCAAACAAAAAAACAGGCAGG
Source organism: Silurus lanzhouensis (assembly GCA_039877035.1). Classification (NCBI taxonomy): domain Eukaryota; kingdom Metazoa; phylum Chordata; class Actinopteri; order Siluriformes; family Siluridae; genus Silurus; species Silurus lanzhouensis. Next base: position 182,011 of record JBCEWE010000458.1, read on the forward strand.
TTTAAAGATTACACACTGCCACTTTGAATAGCGGGGGGGAAAAATTTATTTAAATGTATGTTTTAGACCGTTTTTTTGTAGTGACCACAATGCAAATTTGAGACCATCATAATCCTCAATGACAGAAATCCCGATTAAGTAAAAAAAAAAATTCGCACACAATTTTCACTAATACATTTTTTGGCCCTAATTGGTCACTTTGTTGTTTGCATCTGTGCCTTGTTTTTTCTAATCACAACATGGTGCACTCTTGAGCCAGGGCAAAATCAAGAGGCAGCCAATATGCCTTTTTTTTATTTTTTTCAATTTTTGAATCCTCTTTGTATTTTACAGAAGCGCACTTGCCCCTGCATTAATGACGCTTTTTCGAAGCACCCCCATCAGCCCAAGTGGCGCAATCCAAATAACCACGCACACTCCAGTAATCCCATTTTTATAACCACATGCACTTGTGGCTGTTTGTTTAATTTATGCAGCTGGGGTTTTTTTTTCTTCTTGTTTTTTTTTTTTTTTTTTCTGCACTTCCCCATGTTCGCATTCTGCACCTCTCTGAGGGCAAGTCAGGTCGAAGAACGTCAGCCATTACAGAACTCGCTCACGAACAGAAACACGACAGACAAGCCTGGCTAATAAAAGGAGCAACGTGCAGTGCACAGGAGCTCGGGGAAAGAACGAGTGCGTAGGGGTGAGAGAAAACGAGTGAGGAGAAAAAGTGACTGCGTGGGGGTGAGAGCGAGAAAAGACCAGCAAGAGGGGTCAGAATGCACTGGGCATCATTTAGATGTGCTGAGTGACCTGGTGACCTTTCCTTAATTGTGACATTACAGCAACCGCTGGTGCTTAACCTTCATCTTATGAGCTTGGCATCTTGCCTGTGTGTGTGTCTGTCTGTGTGTGTCTGTGTGTGTCTGTGTGTCTGTGTGTGTGTCTGTGTCTGTGTCTGTGTGTCTGTGTGTGTGTGTGTGTGTGTGTGTGTGTGTGTGTGTGTGTGTGTGTGTGTGTGTGTGTGTGTGTGTGTGTGTGTGTGTGTGTGTGTGTGTGTGTGTGCGCGAGCGAGATGTGCCAGAGATTGGACAAGAGTGTTACCAGTTCTGGAGCGTTTTTGGTCACTGGATTGTCAACCAAACTATTTGAGATCCTACTTCATAATTTTCATGTCAAACTTGACCTTTTTAAATGCTTTTTTTTGTGATATGTGATTCTTCACCAAACTGTTCCCACAAAGTTGGAGGCACGCAGGTGTATATCGTGACCTTTGAATGTCATAGCATGAAATCTTCCCTTGACTTGAACTAGGAGACCCAAACCATGTTCCAGCATGGAACAAAACCAGCTTCATGAAGATCTGCTTTACATGTTTTGGAGTGGAAGATCTCCTGCTATAGCGCTCTGACCTCAACCCTATTGAACACCTTCAGGATGAATGTGAATGCTGACTGCACCCCAGCCCTCCTCACCTCACCTACATCAGTACCTGACTTTACGAATACCCTCGTCTGAATGAAATCTCGCAAATCTCCAGAATCTAGTGGAACATCTTCCCGAAAGGAAGGCAATTACAACAGCAGTTTCCATTTTCCAGTCAACAAATCTAAAATGAGAGAAAATCATTGCATACAATACTTCGTAGTATCTTATGACTGCAAGTTAATATTTCATAATTATCCCACAATTATGAATTAACTTGAAATCAGTAGCGATGTGTTTTTTCTCGTAATTCCGAGTCACCTTTGGGATGGTTTGGAACACTCACTGCAATTCAGGCCTTCTCACCTCACCTCTATCAGTACCTGACTTTACTCACACCCTCGACTGAATGAAATCGAACAAATCTCCAAAATCCAGTGGAACATCTTCCTAGAAGAGTGGAGATTATTATAACAGCAAATGGGGACAAAATGTGTAATTCGATGTTCAAAAAGCGCCTAAATCTTGCAGGTGTCCACCAACTTATGTCCATATAGTGTACAAGATTGTTTGATATCCAACTTTGTGATGTTAGAAAATGAGCTGCATAGATTGAATCAAACTCATGGGTTTTTTTGTTTTTTTTTTTGCAAATTAGGACAAAAATCAGATTTAAGATATAATGATTGGAATAGATAGAATAGATAAAATCTTAGATCTGGAGATGTTCATGTAGCCTTTATATAAGGAGTCTCCAGTATTCCAGTCTCCAGATTTGTACCATTGTTCAACACTTTTTCAGTAACCACATCACGTAGTACTCAATCATTTCTAGTGGCATGTCCATAAAAGGACGTCCTGGTCCTTTAGTTTTTTGTTCGAAACTGCACTGAGGTGGAGAAACTTTGATGTTGCGGTTCTTCACAGCCACAAAATCATTTAACCAGCCGAAAACTAAATGGATTCTGAGTTAAATGTCATCAGTAGAGTATGAACTGTTATCAACTTGCTTGTGTGAGCATCGGAATGTCCTCCACAATTTCACTGACTACCTCAATTGTTAAATTCCGCAAAATTGTCTTAATGGCATTTCCCCTGTTGGCCGTCGACTGTGAGTGACGTCACTTCCCAATACAAACACGCCCAATAATATAGTCCCACCCCTGACACTTGATTGACAGCTTATCGCACAGGGGATCGGAAATTCAAAAGGAATTGCTATTCGTTTTTTTTGGTAGGCTACATGCAAAGCGAAAAAGCAAACGTGGTAATTAATATTGCTATCGCTTTTCTGTTTGAAACTGTGCGTTTGCGAAAACTCGAACGCCAATGCAGGATTTACAATTGCTTTTGGATTACGTCACAATTTAGGCGCCCACATATAGAAACAACAACAAATACAATTTGCAATTCCTTTTCGAAAATTGCCAATTTACATAGTAAACCACAATCTTAACTTTCTGAAAAAGACAATTGAGTCCTGTTTTGCAGTAGCAGTGCCTCAAAACCTAAACTTTTTCCCATGCATCCTGATACGTCAGCGAAATCGGTGGACAGATGGTTCTGCATTTTCTCAGATGGCCTCTTGACTTTTTCTTAAGAGAGCAGTGGGTGTTTATAGTGGATCGAGGAAATGTTTGCATATTTATGGCTCCTTTTGCATACTCTATGGTGATGAAGGTTTCAAGATCTTCCTCGGTTATTTTCGTAGCTTCCTGAGCATTTTATGGGGGAAAAGAGCTTGAGGAAAGTGCTTTGTTTCTATATTAAAATTTTTTTATATATAATTTGCACCTTTATTTATTGAAATAGAATTATATTGATTCTGATTGTTTTCTAGGAGACAATGCGTGAATCATTTCAGTTACTCTCTCACAAATAGAAAACAAATTATGATCCACTTAGTTCCTCCTTTTTCCTTTCAGTTTCTTTCCTCTTCAGTCTTTTCTCTCCTCTTTTCTTTCCTTTTCTGTTTTGTTTCCTCTTCTCTTCTCTCTTCTCCTCTCTTTTTCTTTTCCCTTCTTTTCTCTTCTCTCCTCTCCTCTTCTTTTTCTCTCCTCTTTGCCCTTACTTCTCTTTGCCTTACCTCTCTTCTCATTTTCTTTTTTGTCCTCTCCTCTTCTATTCTCTCCTCTCACTTTCTCTCCCCCTTTTTCTTTCCTCTCGTCTCCTTTTCCTTCCTCTCGTCTTCTCTTCATTTCTTCCCTGTTATTAAATAAAAAATCCTACCCAGAAAGTCCCTGAATCCAGACCTGTTTTTTCCTCAACAGCATGTCGTGGGTGCGTGACATTGGCAGGAAGAATCACGTCGGCGCACTCGTCACGATGAGGAGGCAATCGCTGCTTTGTCGATTCCATTTTGTCTATCGCCAACATGTTCTTTAATGTAGCCTCGTTTTCAGGAGATGACGACTAAGTCAGGAGTTTTTATGAGCGAATGTTGCGATCGGCTCTGTCACTTTGACAGTCTCGGTACAGAATCCATCAGCAGCTTCATGTTTCAGATGGAGGACTTTCATGCGCTGTTAGGAATTCTCAGCCAGGAGTGTGAAATCTGTGCAGCTCAGCCAGGAGTGAGAAATCACCCGCAAGAAACATTCCTATGCTGTTCAGTAAGCAGGTTTAACCTGCATGACATTTGACAGTGTGTAATACAGTTAAAAGCCCAGTCAATGCATTTTACCCTACTGTACAGGAGCAGCATAATAATAACCACAGTAAGGAATGGTAAATCTAATAAATCTTCCTTCACGCCGTAAGCTGGTTTTTGATGGCACAGTAGTTTGCAAACATTTGCTTCGGGTTGTTTCGATCCTTCACAGGAAGCACCTGAACATTGATTATCTGGTGCTTTGTGGAGTACAAGTGGTTCTTCCTGTAGCCTTTTACTGTATTACTTGTAGGACCACTTTATGTCTAACACTGATTCACCTGTACATTATTCACCCAATTATCCTGCTCATGAGGCAGTGCATAAAATCATGCTGATACAGAACAAGAGCTTCAGTTAATAATGAGAATAAGGAACCCATCTGGGATTGTTCGGCCCGACCAGATTATTACTATTACGCTTTGACGCAAACTTGGTCCGAAACCTGAAATCAGATTCTCACAATAAAAACCTGCAAATCGCTGTAAACACATTCAGTGGCTTTCTGAGAGAAAAAGAGAAAATATACATAATTAACGGTTATGAAAGTTTGTTGGCTGAATAACATGTAAGGTCACACAAATCCCTCCTGGAGAACAAAAAACAAACAACATTCACTCACAGGGTGTGTGCGTGCCACGTCGTTTTGGAACCAATGAAATGGAAGCGTATGTGGGAAACAAGTTTTAAGTCACTCCAAAAACCTGAGTATGTGCTTTTTGAACATCTCCACATTTAGTCCCCATTTGCTCTTATACTAACCTCCACTCTTCTGGGAAGATGTTCTTGTAGAGATTTACTGTCCTCTGAAAATAACTCTACATACAGCCATTATTGTCAAAATAACTGGCAACAAAAGTGAATACACCCTCAGTGATCACCGCTGTGAGTCATGTAACTATGCAAAGTCACATGTCCTATTCATCATGTTCATGTTTTTGTCTGCTTGACAGGACCATACATATTTGTGTATCTTTTATTAGAGCAGTTAAAATTTGGTGCTTTGAGTCCAATTCTCTCATATGGATGTTCAATATGGCACCTTATGGCAAAGAACTCAGGATTTGAGAATTATAATTGTTGCTTTTCACAAAGATGGCTATAAGATCATCAGTAACACCCTGAAACTGAGTTACAGTACAATGGTCGGGGTCATACAGAGGTTTTCCAAGACGGGTTCCACTCGGAACAGGCTTCGCAAGGGTCTATCAAAAAAGGTTGAGTCCTTGTGCTTTGCATCGGGTGCAGAAGCTGCTTCAATAAACAGACGCATGAGTGCTGCAGTATTGCTTTAGAGGTCGCAGAAGCGGAAAGTCCGCTTGTCAGTGCTCGGACCGTACGCCACACACTGCTACATGCAAACAGTTTGCTGGAGACAACCTGTCCAAGAGCATTAATTACTGGAACCATGTCCTGTGGTCTGATTGGATAAACTTGTTTGGCTCAGATGGTGTCCAGGATGTGTGGTAAGAAGTACCAAGAAATTTTTGTCTTGCCTACAGTCAAGCATGGTGGTGGTAGCATTATGGTCTGGGGCTGCATGAGTGGTACTGGGGAGCTGCAGTTTATTAAGGAAAACATGGATTCTAACATGTACTTTGACATTCTGAAGCAGAACATGATGCTCTCCCTGGGCCAAACAGTTTTTCAAAATAATAACGACACCAGAAACACACTGCCAAGATGACGACAGTCTGCTGAGGAAGCTTAAGGTGAAGCTGATGGAGTGGCCAAGTATGTCTCCAGACCTGAACCCTACTGAGCACCTGTGGGGCATTCTCAAACGACAGATGGAGAATCGCAATGTGTCTAACATCCAGCAGCTCTGTGATATCATTATGGAGGAGTGAAAAAGGATCCCAGCAACAACCTGAGCAGCTCTGGTGAATTCCAGGCCCAGGAGGATTAAGGCAGAGCTGCATAACAATTTTGCTCACACAAATTACAGATACTTTGGACACAGTTGTGACATGTTTCCTCAGGGTGTACTCATTTTTGTTGCCAGTAATTTTGACGTTATATACACTGCTGCACATTGACGTGTAAATATACTGTATACGAATAGATATAGAGAAACATACATAAATGTGCAAGATGTCTTTTGTTTAGTTGCACATCAAACCCTTTCCCGTAGCTATTTATGATGTACGTTTTTCAGGGTCCTGGTAGCAGATTTCTAATGGTTGCTGATGCCAGACTGGCTGGTTTGAATATTGAAGAAACGACTGTCCTGAGTTTTTTCACCATTTGTAAAAAAAAAAAAAAAAAAAAAAAAAAAAAAAAAAAAAATGGAGCTCAGTAATGTAATTATGGAAGACACCTGTAATATAATGTTCATCTAAAGGAAGTGTGCAGGACGGAGCTGTGCAGGTAAAGTCGACAAGCCTGGTGTCTGCCGATGTCTCCGGTGAGAGTAGTCAAGGGTCCGGAGGCCATATTGCAAAAAGACAAGATTTGGTGCAACTCCCACAACCTATTATTTTCCCTCCTCTCTGTTTCTTTCGTTGCTTATCTGTGCATTTCAGTTTGAGAATTTAGTCGTGATTGTTTTGTTTGTTTCTCCGCCAAATACACTGTTATTCTGGGAAAGCTTTTTAAAGCTTCGGATGCTCTATTCACAATATTGGACTGTTGCATGAACTTCAAGACTTGCCGTTGGAGGAAATGAATCAATGTCCACATTGCGTGATGCGTTATTTTGTGCTTCCAGAGTAAACGCTTTGTTGACGAGGGCTTGCCATAACATTTGTGCTCGTTTCGAAGTGGTTTATGGCACGAAAACACTGACGATAACAAAGAAACGAGTTCACTTTGAAGAACGAAAAATTACATGTTTAAGATTACAGCATAGCCAACAGGGTTCTGCCACAATCAGAGAAGCCACCATTATGACGCGGCTTAAGATCTCTGTGGTGAAGATTTTTCTTCTGATGTTCTTAACAGCAAAGGAATTGTGCAGTTCTGATGAATTCTTCCCCTTTTAGAACCTAGCATTAGATCTGTCATGTGGAAGTGCAATCTCAGGAAGTAGTCAAAGTTCGTTCCTTTAATTGAGCCTTTAATTTTCTTCTTCGGAGTAAAAATGCTGATCTTTCCCAAGCATTTTTCACTTTTTAAGAGAACCGATCCCAAGAAACCTGAAGCGATCGCCACTGTGGTTCTGTTAATGCTGATTAGCACCCGAGTGCCTCCCTGAAGTCGACACGGATTTTTATTTTAGGACTATGTGGTCATTAAGGCACTGCTGAGTGAGCATTTGATTCAGCATATAGTTACATTGTTGATTAGTCCAATTACTGCAGAATCGCCGGTATACACCGATCAGACATAACATTATGACCACCTGCCTAATATTGACTGGTCTGTGACTTTGCAGCCCCATATATTCACGGTATATTCCGACACCTTTCTATCAAAACCAACATTGACATTAACACCAATTTGAGCTACAGAAGCTCGTCTGTTGGATCGGACCACACGGGTCAGCCTTCACTCCTCACGTGCTTAAATGAGTCTTGACCCTGACGTCGGTTCACCACTGTTCCTTTGTTGGAGCACGTTTGATAAATACTGACCACTGCAGACTGGAAACAGCCCACAAGAGCTGCAGTTTTGGAGATGCTCTAATTCAGTCGTCTAGACGTCACTATTTAGCCCTTGTCAAGGTCACTCAAATCCTAACGCTTTCCCATTTTTCCTGCTTCTAACACATCAACTTCGAGGACCAATTGTTCATATGCAGCCTAATATATTTTACCCACTAACAGGTGCCATGATGAAGAGAAAATCAGTTATAACATGTTATAATGTCATATAATGTTGTGCCTGATCAGCGTATGTGATCTGCATCATTTTCAGAATCAATAATTCTTCATTCCGCTCTTCTTTACAAAGGCTTTTCATCTGGGCACGAAGTGCAAATGATGCACCTGGGAAGAATTAATCCATAAGGGCACGAATGTAAAAAGATGTCCCAATATTACTTATAGGAATTCTTTAACATTAGTTTCTAACAAACCTTTTCTTAATCCTGCTCCCGTTGAATTTCTGACCATCTAAACCCCCCACCCTGCATGTAAAACGTGGGCCAGTGGACAAAGGACCAATTGGAGCGAAAACTAAATCGAATAAAGCACTTTTTACAACGGTGGTGAGCAGAAAAGCATCTCAGAAGGCATAAAATATAAATCCATGGGGCAGATGAGAACAAAAGAGGCTTCTACTGCACTCGGAGCAGGAATCTGAGGCTACCATAAGCACAAGATGACCAGAACCAGATGTTTAAAGAAAAGGAAAAAACAAAAATGAATTGTCTAATTTATGCATGAAACTTAAATATAAAGATTTTTGTTTTTGGTGCACCAACCAGTGCAGCCACTTGACATTTGTGTATAATTATAGAAGTCGTTTCCTGTGCATTTGATGCCTTCTCCTTACTTTTAATTCTTTCGTTTTGGGATGAAAGCTGGCATCAATAAAAAATATGTATAAAATACAATAACATGAAGGAATGATTGAAGACCCCTGTGAACCGCCTGACTGTAATGTTTACCTAATGACTGTGCGGATGGAGCTGTTCAGACATTGACTGAGTGCTGCAGATCGGTGTGTGTTTCCTATAGTGAGAACCTCAGTGGTGAAACGGTAGAGTAGACAAACACGGTGTCTGCTGATGGTTCTGATGGGAGGAGTCAAGGGACTGGAAGCCATGTTGCAAAAACAGAAATGTGTGCATTCATGCATAGAACAACCCACACAACCCCTCTCTCTCTCTCTCTCTCTCTCTCTCTCTCTCTCTCTCTCACTCTTTTTTTATTCTCTCTGATGTGCATTCATATTGAGAATTTAGTGATGATTTAATTCTTTCTATCTTTTTTTTATGCACAGATCATCTGACATTCCAGGAAAGCTTTTTAAACCTTCAGATAATCTATTCACTTTGCTGCGCTGTGAAACGAAGGCAAGATTAAAACATTTCAGGCATTGAAATGGTATAGGAAAATAATTAGTGAGGGAGTAGCATGTGTTCCTTTTCTACCACAGCAATTCACTAATGATTACAGTTCGGTTATCAGTTGTTATAGCAGTTATAAACAGTCGTCCCCTCACTAGCCGAACCTGTATTCTCTTTTGTCATTGTGCCAAGTAACCTGAGAACGCTATCATTATCACCATAACCACCAGCAATCAGTCACTATCATTAGTCACCATTAGCACGGTCAGTCACCATGACTACTATCAGTCATATACCATCACTATCACCACCATCATTCAGATAACCATTACTTTCAACACCATCATTCAGATAACCATCATTTTCACCACCATCATTCAGATAACCGTCACTTTCAACACCATCAGTCAGATACTATCACTATCACTACCAGGGAGGTGGTAGCTCAGTGGTAAAGGCATTGGGCTTTGGATCAGAAGATCTTAGGTTCAAATCCCACCACCACCAAGCTGCCACTGCTGTGCCCTTGAGCAAAGCCCTAAAACCCTCCCCTGCTCAGTTGTAAGTCGCTCTGGATAAGGGCGTCTGCCAAATGCCACAAATGTAAATGTAAATGTACCATTGAACAGATACCATCACTATCACCACCATCTGTCAGATACCATCACCTTCACCACCATCAGTCAGATCAATTTTAATCCATCATCACGATTACCATCACCACCACCATCAATCAATCAGCAATTATCTTCATGACCATCGTTAGCAATCAATCATCATCATTGTCTTTGTTAAATAAGACATTAAATAAGATTATATGCCTCATTTACCATTTAAGCTCCTGTGAATGAGCCGTTGCTATAGTAACAATAAACCAAATCTCCTGCCAATCCAATTCGAAAATTGCGCCACCATTCGTATCACTGACATCATGTCATATACACTGTCTGCCCATGTTGCTTTTCTTTCACTTCATCAGACTATCTGACCTTTCAGTTTATCTCATATCTCCATCATTCTCTTGCTATCTATTTCTCCATTATTTCAGTCTGTCCTCTGTCTCTCTCTCCCGCTCTCTAGTGGACATGACACTAATTTATGATTGGTAAAAAGTGGGAAATGATGGAACCCGTCATGCCGACTTCGGTGTCTCTGAAACGTGCACCACATGGACTTCCGTGGTGCTGGAAAGAACGTGTCAAAGTGAGCATGGGAGCATCGATCGAATTAAAGGAGTTCAGCAGAGTGTCTGCGTGTTTGCTGTCATTTGCGAGTGTATGGGGGAGCGCTGGGTGTGTGTGATTGTTTGAGACTCGGGGTGTGTGTTGGAGTGCGATTGTGCTGATCACAGTGCTGGGTAATTAGGGAGGGTGAGTGGGTTAAATGTGCATGTAAACTGTTGCGAGTGAAGCGTCTCGATGATTGATTAATTGGCTGCTGTTGATAAGTGATGGCACTGTGAGAGGCAGGAAGCAATCTATGCCCCTGTCATCCATTTTTTCCCCCTGCCCGCGCTCCCCCACCTCGTGCCTCCACACACTCGCTCTACTGATTAAACACTCCAGTAGGTTTTGGTGCTGTGTGTTTGATTAGCAGTCACAGCCAGTAAAGTAGACAACTTCTTTTGATTATTAATAATGAAATATTAATCACGTGCAGCTATTTGCTTTGTAGATTTCGCAGGCGCTAGCTCAAAGTCTTTCCTCAGTCTTCCTCAAGACTCTGTTCTCCAGCTTCAGGGTGCCTGGCATGTCCTCCGAGATCTCACTGGGGTAGTGTTTTGAATGTTCAGGAGTGGAATTAGCTTTCCGCGCTGGTCCGAAGTTTCCACTCCTTCCGTAGTGATCTGATTTGCAAGATAAATAATTTAGAATAATATTTCTTTGTATTCTGACCTTTACTTACTGTAAAGCATGTCATTTTAATTTAGTTTTGATCCAAATCATAATGAGATTCGATTCAATATGTTGCAGTGGAAATAAGATGCTACACAATTGGATACGGTGCAGATAGTTCGCTTTTTATTTCTTTGGTTCATACATTTACACAGGCCTCTGGAGTGCAAAATAAAAAGATTACTTAAAACCAGATGTTCTGTCTCCAGGAAGATGCAGCTCTACCTCTGCCATGTTAATCGCTAGTCCATTTGATTCTCAGGACACGTACTGTTGTGATAAATGCGCTTGAGAAACTGTTTAGCGAGTAGAAATTAATCTACGTATAAAATATTGGCCACAATTATTGGGCACTTCCTATATAGTAAAAGTATAGCGCATCTACTAATAATTATATAGAAATAGAGCTTTTTTTTTACCAATGAAAAATGGCAACTTGTATACATTGTTTTTAAATAAACGCATCTCATTGTTAACTTTTATGCTGATGCACCATTCAAAATTCTTGAATCATACCCTCCCCAGTCTAGGAAATTTGTACAATCACTGTGTCACAGCCAATCAGAATCAAGCATTCAATCAATCACCTCGCTAAGCTGAATGGATGATTTCTGCATGTCTTTTAACTTATGGTATTATATGGTAGTGCAATAGAATCAGCTAACACACACACCTATCCTTCTGATTATCCCTTCCATAATCCACACTTACAGTAAATTGTACTGTAGTCTAGCACAGGATCTAGATTAGAAATTTGTGTACTGAGATTGTCTGACAGATCCTTATTTCTTCCAGAGCTTGAGTGCGTTTCATGTTTTTGCCATGTCCCCGTGGTTTTCCCTGCGTTCTAATTGTTTTCCCCCATCTCACAAGAAAAAAAAAAAGCCCAGTTAGGTAAAATTGCTGTAGATCTGAGTGAATGTGCAGCGTGATGCGTTCACGCCTCGAGTCCGGGTGGATGGGTGTATTCCCGCCTCACATCGAGCATTCCCAGGATAATCTTTGAATCCACCATGAAGGCGATTATGGAAGATGAATGAATGGGATTATGTGTTATGTAATCGAATATCATTAAGTTTGATGCTGGAGAATTTGGGTTACTCGTATACTCAGAAGAACTGCACATGTACACGATACAGGCCACTATGAAAGTGTTCTTCGGAATCCAGCAATAATTTTTAATAATCCAGTAGTTAATCTCCCCTTATATATTTCTTTTGGCTAAATATGATGCTACTTTTGGGAAGAGAATGAGAATAACATACATTTGGAGAGAGAATAAGAACATTTGGAGAAAGAAAGAGAATAACATTCATTTGGAGAGAGAGAGAATGAGTAACATTTGGAAAGAGAGAAATAAGAAAATATGGAGAAGTAGGTTTTGGAGAGAGAAGGAAAATAACGTGGTGAAAAAATCAGTGAATTTTGGAGAGTTAAGGAGAATTACATTTCGGCACAGGGATTAAAACCTCGGAACAAGCGCACTGATTAATGAGATGCTTCTGTTGTTCGATAAATGTTTGATTTAAGAAATTTTCTGTATCAAATCCTATTGTTTAAAAAACTTTAAAATTTAATGAGGTGAAGGGGAAAGAAAATCTTTCCAACGTATTGGCCAAAAAAAAATCGCCATCATACTGAATATCGGCCATCGGCTACCTTGATTTCTGAATATCGTTTTGGCATATCGGTCAGAGAATAAAACATCGGTTGACCTCTAGTTACATGTCATTCTGGATTCTCTGTCGGGGATCTTCAACGTTTTTTCAGGTCAAGGACCCCTTAGGCGATGGGGCACATGAGGCAGGGGACCCCCTGATACAAAATGTGTCAAACATAGCCACGGATATTAATAAAAAACATCATATTACACTAGTTATATCATGTTAAGACGATTAGAACTAGGTGGTTGTTGTACATGCGTCATTGTATGTTTTTAAATTTTTTTTTAAGATTTCTGCATCATAACAAACACTTTTTGCAATCAGGTGGACTATTATACATTTACATGAACATCAGCTTCAAGTTGAATAGAATTTAAATGTAATAATTATAATATTTCTTTATTAATTATTTTAGCTTTGATGTTTTTACCTATTTTTATTATTATATATTTTTTAATTATGTGATTCAGCATTAATTAGCGGACCCCCTGCAGTACTGCCGCAGACTCCCTAGAGGTCGCGGATCTCCAGTTGAAGACCTATGCGCTTTGTATTGTTGCATCTTCTTGCATTTATAATTTTAGATCACTGTTTGCTCATTGCCTGGTCACTGGGGTGTATTTCAAGGGAAGGTATTTATATGCGTCTTGCATGGGAAAAAGAATGTCGTAGGCCTTTAACACTTGTTTATGCTACTGTGGTAATTCTGCTTTAAGGAAATGCTTTTAATAAGATTTAACTGTGCACTAGTCACTTCATAGCCTTAAACTAAACTGCAGCCAAAAAAAAAAAAAAAAGTGCATTGTTTGATACACTTTTGGTCTGCAGGATGGATTTTAGGACTCAGTCTGGGCTTGTTTGGGAAAGGGGTTCATAATTGCAGCTTTGCTTTTATGTACCGGTAAAATAATTTTTTTTGGGCATGGACCGATTGCACTGTTCTACACATCACTTTATTGCAGCGTGTTTCTCACAATGCTTACCAAATTATAGTACTCAAGGTTTATAAAAAAAAAAAATCCTCTGCTAACCGTATCAACACTTTCTATTCGTTGATGAGACTTGGAACGATAAAAAAAACGACCAAATGCATTACACGGGAAGCGATAGCTCAGTGGTTAAGGCTCTTGATTACTGTTTGGAAGGTTGGAGCTTCAAGCCCATTCCCAAGCTACCACTCTTGACCCTGTGTCCTGACCCCAACTTTCTAACATCACTGGGATATGCGAAGAACGAATTATATTGTATTGTAAGGTACATGTGACAAGTAAAAATCCCCTTTACCTTTATGTAGCGTGGATAGAGTCTAAAAATGATGCGGTTTTAGTTTGAGAAAGCCCAAGAGAACGAAGCAGGGATCAGTTCCAAGCTCTTGGTACATTTAGTGACTTGTTAAAGCAGTTCTCGAGCTCTGGAGCAGTGTAGAGAAGCACGTGCACGTTAATGGTATGGATTTTGTAACCTTTGCTTATCACGGAGGTGCACCTCAAGGGTATATCAAGTATCTTTCACCTTACAGTCCAGAGGGTGGAGAAAGAAAAGTGTGAAAACGACCTAAATGTATGTGCCTTTCTCATGCACTCTGTCCCTCAGGCATATCTTTGGATAAGGTCTTTGACTACAGTGAGTACTGGGAAGTGGCCCGTGGTCTGTACGCTCCGTTTGACTGCACAGCCACCATGAAATCAGGGAACGCCGACGTCTACGAGAACGAGATCCCGGGAGGCCAGTATACCAACCTGCACTTTCAGGCTCACAGCATGGGCCTGGGCAATAAGTTTAAGGAGGTGAAGAAAGCCTATGTGGAGGCCAACAAACTGCTGGGAGACCTCATCAAGGTAAGTGGTTCACATCCGAGCAAGGCTTCAGTGTTTAAATGCGAAGTACAGTTACAGTGCAGGAGCTTTTCAATCGGGCGAGCGAGCCGCTCCGATTGATTGCCACACCGACAATCAGGGTTCTTTTGAGACCTGGGGGCAGAAGTAGTGTTTCGTCACAAGCAGCCGTTTGATTTCTATGAGAACTTTGAACGCGCAGATACGCTGTAATTAAATAACACAACTTTCCTCCAGCACCCTCTCTATAGTTAAATACGACTTAATTATCGCCTACCGCGTTGACAGACACCTCGCTCAGGCTCGCCGCAGTTCATGCCGTACATTCGCGAGATCACAAGAGTCCTGGACCCAAGAGCTCCACTCTGCCTTCAAGTTTTAATTGCACGCTGACTTCACTGTCACTTGCTTCTTGCAATCCTTTCAGTTGTAATAAAAATAGAAAACTGCATAAACATCACACAGGAGGGGTGTCATCCTGTCACCACTTTGCTTTCAGAACAGAGACGGAGCAAATGGGAAACGTTAAAGGAAATTAAAGCTGCTCTGCACATTTTATCTACGTCCCCGTTATTTGCTTTTTTTTTTCCCGCTCCGAACTCGTTGGCATCTCTGAATGTTTGGTTTCACCTTGCTGCTTTTTTATCTTTTTTGGTTTAATTAAAGGGTGTTGTTTTGTTCTGTTCTCCAGCCCAAGCGGAACAGGCAAACAAGTAGCATAGCGTTTGTGCGCCTCACTGACACCGGTTTTCATTAACGCCTCTCCATTGTCTCTGTCACTCCATTTCATTTTCCTTCGCCTTCTTGCTATAAATGTAATCTACTCTGAGTCATATCCGTTCAGCCTCGTCAACAAAGCTAAGGAGACTCGGAGAATGAAACGCATCGTAGTGGTTGAGGCGTTGAAAAGATTGAGGCGTAAAATAACTCCTCGTGTGCTTCTCACCCCAGGTGACCCCCTCTTCGAAGATCGTGGGTGACCTAGCACAGTTCATGGTGCAGAACTCCCTGACGCGGGCCGAGGTAGAAGAGCGGGCCGACGAGCTCTCCTTCCCTCTCTCGGTGGTGGAGTTTTTGCAGGGACACATCGGCATTCCCCATGGAGGCTTCCCCGAGCCATTCAGGTCCAAGGTAAGACCTTGTCAGAGACAGAAAAAAGTTTTGGGATTAGCTCTGTTTCCAAGAAAGTTGTTTTTTAAATCTACGGTTACACACAATCACCTTCAAAATAGTCCCCTCGCACGGCAATACAGCGCCCCCAGTGTTCCAGACACTTCTGTGTCCTGGAACTCTTCTTTTCTAAAACCTGTCAAGCACCTTATGTGATTTACACTGGATCTCCACAATGGTGTCAAATCGGCGACCTTTGAGTTGGATCTTCATCTTCGGGAAGAAGGGAAAGTCCGCACGAAGAGAAGGTTAGGAGAGCTTGGTGATAGGGTGCGTTGTCGTTGTGGAGCATCCTGTCCATAATGAAATTGCAGACGTGGTAAAGCACTTGCTCACCAGTTGCACAGCTCCCAATGTAGACAGGGCGATGTCTTTTGGCACACCGTCGGTGCTCCCTGTGACTGTGCATGCAGCCTTGTGCACTAGGTCAGGTTTTACCTTACAAAATATAATTTACCTTACAGAACGAAATATTTTATTGCCCAGCCCTAGCCGAGTGAACAGAGGAGGACCTGAGTGTGCTGGACAAAACTAAAGAACTAAATCTGCATCTCACTTTAGAGGCATATCAGGTGCTTAATCTCGCTGATGGGACTCGTTAAAATGAAGAAAAAGGACAGAATTAAACGAAATAAACTAATTTGGTAAAATCGCATTCAAGTCAGATTAATATGAGATGGTCCAGGGTGTTGCTTCAGCAAAACTATAAAGAAAGGCATGCAGTTATTAGCTGCTCCCTGTGTGTATTAAGTGCCAGATTTCCTCAGCGCAGTGTGTTTTAATGTGTTCGGTTATGTGCTTTAATCTGATTTTGGCTCTGGGTTTAAAGTGGTTTAGGCAGATGGCTGGCGCTTTCTAAAAGTATCAGATTATCTGCTTGTTAACAATGTGTGTGTGTGTGTGTGTGTGTATCAAATGTTTGCATATATGTATGTCTATTTTTAGATGTTAGATTGCAATATTATTGATTTTATTAGCAGTTAGTCATTAATTATTCACCGTTATTTTTTCCTTTATATATTTTTGCTTATTAGGAATGAAATGTAATGCCACGCTGTGATCTTTTTACTGATCAGTAAATCTAAAAATACACTGCTGCTGGAAAACAATAATTTTTATGTCCAAAATACAACAGATAGCAATTCGAAAAACAAAATTTGCAGTAACACAACTTCTACAGTTCCCCAGCCTCAGCTACATCACCCGATTTCATGCCCTCACAAGCACATGATTTATTGAAAAGCTTTCTATTTATTGCCACGGACTACCTTTCCTAACTGTGATGGGATTCCAAATCAAATAAATATTGTTTACATTTGACATCTCTATTTACCTAATAATACTTGATTAGATTGATTTGGATTTTTGCTTACACACTATATTCTGCAAATATCTTTTTGATCTTTGAAAAATTAGCTGCATGGACACTCAGGATGTCCTCCGACACGGAACACAGCTGAACCGGGGGACCTTTTTAAAGCCCACACGACTTTCCAGAAATATTTTCTTTTAATAATACTGGAGTTTTCTTATTAATGCCAAGGATTTTGCTCAATACATTCTCAAGGTCTCAGCAGAAAGGTTGTTTTTTTTCTTATTTGCCCCAAAGATTTTTTTTTTTCTGTGCAGCCATGATGTGTAAACAATAAATAAATAATTTAAAGCATTTTACTTTGGTTACATGGTAGAGATATAGAAATTCCGATAAAATACATTTTGAAATTCAGTTCAGTTTCGGCCGTGTTTGGGTCGACTGGAGCAAACCATTTAGGCCCAAAAAAAAATCTATGTATTTGTGTCGGTTTATTGTATTTGTTGTGTTGATCTTTTTTAAAGGGTGATTGAATAAATGTTGTAGATGATCGCATTCGTGTTGTTGATCGTTTTGTGAACTTTCTGCACGAGAGCTTGTCCTCGTGGCAGCTCCATTCTCAACCAGATACCATGTGAAACTTTCTGTTGAGTCTCTTAAAAATAATAAATTTCAAATAATCTGTGTCTCATCTTCAGACACTATATGGACAAAAGTTTGTGGACACCCAACCATAAGATATGGTGTTCTGAACATCTTATTTCGCATTTCAATCAATAGGGTTGAGGTCAAAGCTCTAAGGCAGGAGATCTTCCACTCCAACCCATGTAAAGCATTTCTTCATGGAGCTGGTTTTGAACACAGGGACATGATCAGGTTTTTCTAGTTCAAGTGAAGGGAAAAATGCACCGTAATTTCCGGACTATAAAGCGCACCCACTAAATTTTACAAATATTTTTATTTTAAAAATAAATAAGCTGCACCTGTCTATAAGCTGCAGGTGTCTACACTAATGAACTTTACACAGGCTTTAACGAAAGACACGTTACACACGGTGTAACGGGTAAAATATGTTGCACTTCCTTTAGGAGCATAGCGGTATTTTGGGAATAGCCTGCCGCTGCATTTTTTCCGCTATTACTGCATGTGTTTGTGTGTTTGTGTTTATTACTGCAAGAAAGTCATTGTTCACTGTCTTCCTCCTTCCTTTCACAACTATTTCTCTCGAGAGTTTATCTTTTGGCATCGTCGTGCGTTTAAAAAAAAAAAAAAAAGTTTTTTCTCCCGATGCCGTGCAGCTCAGAACACAGGTGAGGTGCGTTTTTTTTTCCGTTTCCGTTCGGAAATTTCATTGGTCTAATGTTATGTCGCTCAGTTTTTTGGCTTGAAGTTTGTGAAACCGGGAAAAACCCAGGAAAAATTCATAAATTAGCTGCTTCGTTGTTTAAGCCGCGGGGTTCAAAACGTAGGAAAAAAGTAGCGGTTTATAGTCTGAAAAATACGGTAATGTGATTCAATTGTGTCTTCAATTTTGAGGTAAAAATTTTGGGAAGAAGCGCATACAGCTGGAGATGTCAGGTGTCCCAACACTTTTGTCCATATTTTTCAGTATAGTATATTTGGGTTTAAGCTGTTTTACTCATAACTTCAAATCTGATTGTCAATGCACCTAGTGATGACATTTTAACTCTTGACTTGGTTTATTTCTGTTGTTGTAATAAATCTATAAAAAAATACCAGAAGTGGTGTTAAGATTATCATCAGCCGCGACAGTAATGAAGCACGGTACGTGGTTTTATAATGAGCGGTGCAATGTTTGTGTTTACAACTCACCAAGGAATTAATTACACTACTTCAGCAGCGCTTTTTGATGCATTATTCGCGTTTATAAAAATGCTTCCAGGGCATTGTTACCAAATTACTCTAAATTATTAGGACATCCATAAAGCTTTATGAGTACAGACAGAACAGAAAGTGGTAGCCAAGTTTATTTCAGCTCTGTTGAGGCACTTTATCTAGTTAGGGAAATAGATTGTTGTTCTGAGTGGGCCTGTCTGACTCACACTCACATCAATGTGCCAAAAAACAACTTTTTTTTTCTTTTCTTTCTGTTCCCTTCTTAGACGACTTTATCACTCTATCTTAGTCAATTCATCTTTGTCTGTTTTTCTCCCCTCGGTTTCAATAAAATCGTTCTGTTTATAGCCATCACTTGCCTCTTTTGCTAGTCAGCACGAAGTGTCGAGAAAAAGCTCGTCCTCCCCGTTTGCCATTCATGCCCCAATTACAAGCCGCCTCTTTTGTGCAAGATCGATTGTTTCCCAGACAAACGTGCGTCCCTTTTACAGTTTGCCTAATTTATCGCATGCGCTGGTTTGAAAATAAATAGGGCAGCCGCTTAGCATGCTTTATGGATGACAAATATGTGCTTCCTGCATTGCCCTACATTCTTAGCCTATAAATTAAATCTTGTGCAATTAAAATCAGAGAATTGTGATTTGTATAGCTTTTTTTTATTTTTGTAATTAGTTTTAAACCATAGATAGTGTCTCAAAGCAGCTTTACACAAATAAAGCAGTTATAAGGTTGTATAAAAGAATGTGCGAGTTTAGTGGCTATCATTTTTATTTATTTTTTGCTCATAATTGTTTATCCATAATGAGTGAGTCAGTGGTGAAAGTCTCCTTTAAGAGAAACCAGACTCAAAAGGGGGCCCGTCCTCATCTGGGTGGCACCGAATGTCCATTCAATACAATTCCATTGTTAAGGTGTGCGGTAATTGGTGCTTAAATGCCGAACTGTGCATGCGACATGTGGTCCTGAGCCACTGTGGTAGACTGATATTAATTACGTCCACCCTCAAGTTCTTGAGTTACTGATTTTAGATTTTATTTCGGTGTTCACCTGTAGATGGATCTATATGGACAACTACAGTATCTGGATAAAAGTATTGGGACGCCTCACCTTTTGAAACGTGGTTTTTCCCCAAACTGTTATTGAGGCACACAGTTGTACAGGATGTGTTTGAATGATGTAGCATGAAATTTGCCCTTCACTTTAGCTAGGAGACCCAAACCTGCTGCAGCAAGGCGATGCTTTTTTTTTTGCGCTAAGCCAACTCCATGAATATATGCTTTGTATGAATTCAAATTAAAAAAATCTTAAATGGCCTTCCATAGAGCTCTGTCATCAAATATTGTATTCCTTGGTGATGAACTGGAACTGAAACATCTTTTCTGAAGAATGGAGGCTATTATAACAGCAAATAGGGACTAAATGTGGAATAGGATGTTCAAAAAGCACGCACAACTGTTATGGTTGGGTGTCCACAAACTTTGGTCCATATATGATATATGAGGACGTGGTTTATTTTAGCCCTCAGCATGTTTTTCAGGGCATTTTTCCTCCAGCAGGAGTAAGGTCGAAGCAAAATCCACATCAAATATTGAAGTTATATTTATGCTTGTAACCCGACACTGCTCAAATGGATGTCCTTAAGGTGTGCTAAACAGCTGATTTATCTGGCCTCACAGATGGAGAGGAAAAGAAGAATTTATTGGGCATGCTGTATCGACTATCTGTCTGCCTGTTTGTCTTATATATATATATATATATATATGTGTGTGTGTGTGTTTATGTATGTATATGTATAAAATATTTGTGTGCCAGGCTCTGGGGGATTATAAGTACTCATCTCCAGACATATGTACATATGGGCCCTCTATGCATGAGTGCTTGGAGTAGAGAGCTTACAGTCCCTCAAAAGGAAGCTTTAAACTCTATTACATTTGAGGTGCCAATGTTGGCGTTAATCCTGTAATCATGTAACGCATGGTGTCTGGTGCAGGTGTTGAAAACGTTGCCCCGTGTGGAGGGCCGTCCAGGTGCTTCCCTCCCTCCGATGGACTTCAAGAGTTTGGAGAAGCAGCTGCGCGAGACCCATGGCGATGACATCACTCCAGAGGACGTGATGTCAGCCGCCATGTACCCCAAAGTTTTCCAGGAGTTCAAGGAGTTCACCACCACCTTCGGACCCGTCGACTGCCTCAACACCCGCCTCTTCCTGGACGGGCCAAAGATCGCAGAGGAGTTTGAGGTGCAGCTCGGTTTCATATCCACCATGCAACATTGGTTATGTCTTTTCCACCACATGCTAAGATCTGTTTTAATATTTCATCCAGGTGGAGCTGGAGAGAGGGAAGACTCTCCATATTAAAGCTCTGGCACTGGGGGATCTGAATAAGGCCGGTCAGAGAGAGGTCTTCTTCGAGCTCAATGGTCAGCTGAGATCGGTGCTGGTCAAAGACACCGTGGCCTTGAAGGTATAAATAGCTTCATTAATCGACTAATCTTTGACCACAGACTCGAGTTCATGTTTAGTGCATTGCTATTCTGTAGTCATGTCTAAAAGTAGTTAATACCTTATAGACCATGAATCCCACAATGTAATAGGTTTGCGTACCCTAGTTCTGACTCTATTTCCCTATAGAGCGACAATGAAGGGGAAAAGCCCAGATTTCATTAAAAAATCCATTACATAATTTAAAGTTATATCAATTATTTAGTTACATAGTAATTAATCAGTATTATAAATTACTTCAAATTACCTAAATTGGCAGCTTAGTGGTTGAGGCATTGGACTTTGGATCTGAAGGTTGTGTGTTCTAATCCCAGCCAAGTCAAACCACTATTCCTGGGCCTCTTAAATGAGATAAATGTAATTCGCTCTGGATAATGGTGTCATTGAACCTGACTTTACTAACACCCTTGTGTCTGTGTAAATGAGCATAAATCTCCACATGCACACTCCAAAATCTAGTGGAACATCTTCCCAGAAGAGTAGAGGGAATTATAAGAGCAAATTCGGACTAAATGTGGAATGCGAAGTGCAAAAAAGCACATACCGTACTTATGACCAGAAGGGCGCAAACTTTTAAAAATATAGTGTACGTCTCCTTGCATTTATACCCTTTCTCCTTCTGAAATGAAACTCCCTTGCTGTGTGTGATCCTGCAGGAGATGCACTTCCACCCCAAGGCTCTGAAGGACGTCCGGGGCCAGGTTGGAGCTCCCATGCCAGGCAAAGTGGTCGAGGTCAAGGTCAAGGAGGGCCAGAAGGTGGAGAAAGGCCAGCCTCTGTGCGTCCTCAGCGCCATGAAGATGGAGACGGTGGTGAACTCACCGCTTTCCGGCACTGTCGCAAAAGTTTACGTCAAAGTCGACAGCAACCTGGAGGGCGACGACCTCATTCTGGAGATCAGCGAGTAAACCGAGCAAAGTCACCAAAACATATCCAGGGCACAGCTTGGAAATTGCTATCAGCTCCTGTATGGGGTTTTACACAAACACAGCCACATATACATATACACACACACATATACATACACACACACAAAAAGAAAGCGCACACACATTTTAAAGCAGATGTATGCACAGATTTTGGAACTGACAGAGGTTCATTACTTAGTCTTAAACAATCCTCCACATAGTTATTACCGAATGTAACTGGAAACGAGTGTTTGTGCTCTGGGTGCGGAAGAATTCTTGTTTTTGTGTCATCTGAATCTATTTTACATAATCACCTGTCATGTTTAATCACCAGAGCTAATGATCCATGAGCTGGAAACTAGTGTTACATTAACATTGAGTGTCTGTGTTAATGTGGATGTCATTAGATCGTAGAAACTTGTAGAAATTGGATTGTGGCAGTAAGGAGATGTTTAATTATGGAGCGGAAAAAAGTATCGAGCAATAAATGAAAAGAGTACAATTATGAAATTACGCCTCTCACAGAAACAATTCGAAAAAACTATTAAACGAGTATCGGATTTCTTGTAGCATAACCTTTTGGATGTTGCCTTTTAATCATGCGGAAACCAAAAGAAAAAGAATGTGACCATGTAACTTCTGCACCTTTTTTTTTTTTTTTTTTTTTTTTTTTTTTTTTTTTTTTTTGCATTCTGCCTTTCAGAGATCACTGTTGAGACTTGTTATTGTTCGTGTAACGCCATTTCGGACATTGACTAAATATCCGTTTCAAAAGTGAAATAATGATGTCATGCCGAATGTGATGTATCGCCTTGTTAGCACCGAAAGCCTGAGAGCTCTGCTGTGGTTTACCCACAATGCATTAGTCAGAGTTAAAGACTTGACTGGCTAGCCTCTGATGCATTCTTGGCTGAGTTTCAGTTATTCACAATGAACACTGACGATGAGATGAGGTCCCGTGATACCCTAGAGCCCTCGGTGCTCATGAAGAATGCAGAGTTAGCAAGAACCTCGTTCCTTGACGCTGATCTCAAATTATTGTTCCAATTTGCCCCTGAATGTGAATATCACACCAGTCCTGTTACATTCCTCCTGGGACCAGGAGCACCATGTTTTGGCCTGCAGATCTGCTATCGCTGGCATTCTTTTCTTTTTCTTTTTTTTTTTCTGTTGCTACAGCAATACATTACTACAGCACTGCCACAGGAGGTTTCTCATTTGAAGTGTTATCTTTTGTAGCTGGAAATCAAATGTGAGGTTCGTAAAAGAGCCGTCCATGGAGAGCACTCAACAACCGAGCGTTCGTACACTTGAATAGTGCCGAATCGGTAATCCATTAGGCAACACCTGGAGTGCCTCGGCTTGGGCTGTGGAGTACCTTTAAATTAGGGGCCGACGTTTGATCGGTATTGCTGTCTTTTAACCTCCTAACATTAACATCTCCACGCTGTTCAAGAGGTCTGCTGGAGCCATAGTGTAACCATGCTAATTTTAGTCGGAATCACTTGCTACAACTGGAAATTGATGTTGTCGAAGGAAAGGGCTTTATCCTGTCGTACGCTAGTTTAAAAAAAAAAAAAGGAATAGCTGCTCAAGAAATGTTCACCCAAATGGTCCCACTAGAGCATCTGCAAAGCCTGTGTAGCGCTTACAAAGAAGAATTTTCAACACCGTTTCCCCTGTGCTGAGAAATCAACAGTCTAAAATCTAAATGCATTTCTATCGCACAATTTCACGAGTACAAAAAGAACAACCATTACACCAGCAATAAAGGTGCACTTATAAGACTTGGGTCAGGGAAGTCATAGCAAAGCTGTTTGCATGTGGATTTGTATACAGTTGGACAACACAGTAGGAAGATCATCATCATTTGTGGTATCTGGGAGCAGTCTACTGGAAATAAGAATGGAAACTATTCTAGAAATGCATGTTAGAAACAAAACCATTAAAAACTAAGTCTACTTGTTTTACTAAATTTATTACAGCAGTAGGAAATTTTATACAGTTATTTTGGCTAAATGGTGGCATAGCAGGTTCCAGGGTCACAGTTCCACATTTTGTCTACATGCTCTCTACATGGGTTTACTCTGGGTTCACTTGTTTCCTCCTTACATCATCTCCAAATCTCTCAAAATCATGACATTAAATGGTTTGGCTGCACTAAATTGTCTTCAGGTGTGCATTTATGCGAGTTCCTGGTATTCCATAACAAAGTGTATTTCCATGGATAGACCCTAGATTTACCGTGGACCCCATACTTACTTGAATTACACATACTGTTAATAATTCTTTAAAAAATGATTAACTTCCCCAACAGCGACCCTAAGACTCCCATGGGTCAAACTCTGTGGAAAATACAGACAAAACATTTTGCATTTGTTACTGTGTTGAGTAAACATTTACTTTAGAACAAAACCTGTACACCTGCTCTCATTCATGCAACTCTCCAGTCGCCGTCTCCCGGCTCTTCATCTGTCCAATTCCGGGCATAACCTCAAGATTCCTGTTCTTTGCTGACAGGCATGAAAATAAAAAAAAGAAATGAAAATTGTGTATTTTGAGATGCTTTTCTGCTCATCGTGTTTAAGTGCAGTTATTTGAGTTACCGTGGACTTCCTGTCCCGGCCAGTCATAGAGGCGCGTTGCATTTGATGCACTGCTGTCACATGATCGGCTGATTGGTTAATGGTTGCATGAATGGAGGAAGTTTAAGGTCAGGTATGTGGTAGATAAAGATTGGGGTGAACATTTTATATCTATAACAATTTCAGCAGGAAACTGACATACTAACAATAATGTTATACATAAATATACACACCTGAATGTGTTCAATGATATTCCTGAGGTGAAATGCTGAGGTAAAATGATATTCCTGAGGTGAACAAATGCTACTTTATACATTAGAGAAAATCTTGACTGCTCTAACAGATGTTTTTATGAATAGGGTTTATGCGGCCAAAAGAACTATCATGTTTTAGGCAATCTATAAAGAGTTACTGAACAAATAATGTTTACTTACTGGTAAATGAGGGTTTTTATTGTAACATATAAAAACATGTTACTAAATTCTTGCACTTGTTTCAAATAGAAATTCAGCTTGCTAAATTATAGATATGTCGGCAATTATAATCAGGATCACGCTCTAGGGGAGTGGAACTAATCGTACAGGCTTGTTGGGAATGATCAATTTAATAGTGTTTGTTGTCTTGATGTGCATCTCTTTCCCTTCCATTTGTTATGTTAATGAATTGTAAGAGTTTATGCAAATTCTAGTTCACCACAACCTTTTGATCTATGTAGAAGGGAAAAAAAACAAATAAAATAAAAATTATAACAGACTGATGGCTTGTTTCTTGTTATTTGATATATACATAGCGTATAAGTTTGAATTCTGAAGCTGCATCCTTGATATTATGCACGAAATGTATTCTAGCACAACACTGTTATTGGAACACCTGATTTTTCCAGCCATATGTTGTTCTTCCCCAAACTGCTACCACAAAATTAGATATGCACTACATTATAAAATATCTTTTGATGTGATAGCATGACATTTTTCCTTCACTTGGCACAAACATGGCAAAGCCAGCTTCATGAACATATGGTTTATGAAATGGAGCAGAAGACCTTAAGTGGCCTGCTATAGAGCCCTGACCACAACCCTACTGAAAACTCTTGGGAATAATTGACTGCACCACAGGTCACCTCACCTACACCAGTACCTGACTTTACTAACTCTTTAGTTTTTGAATGAGCATTAATTCAATTAAATTCATTTTTAGACATTTAGACATTCATTTGGACATTACATCACGGCAGCTTTACACAGATAAATGTAATAAGTTTGTCCCTAATGAGCGAGCTGGTAGCAACTGTAGCAAAGAAAAACTCCTCTAGATGACATAGGGAAGAAACTTTGAAAAGAACCAGACTCGAGACAGAACACATCTTCATCTGGGTAGCACCTAATGTCCATTTATTACAGTTAAACAATGTTGAGGTGTGTAGTGATGATCGAATCCAAACGGTAGTCCAGAGTCATTGTAGCAGACTGTTGACGTTAAGTACAGTCCAAATCCATTCTTAAAGTTCCTGTGTCACAGAGTGGCCTCCAATCAAAGAGAACTGCAATCAGAGGCAGTCCAGGATGAAGTGGGCAGATCCGAGGAGAGGAGCAGGAACAATGGTCACTGGTACCTCAAGAGCATGTTTAACTCAACCGAGAGAGAAGACTGGTGAGAACATGTGAGAGAGATATGGCTTATTTAATCTCCTAATTGTTGAATAAAAGGTAAAGACACTGTGCAGTTGGGGGGGACTGGCGAAACTCGCTATGGCAGCATAACTAAGAGAGAGCCAGAAGGGAACACAGACGAGGGATCACTGGGATAAGAGACGGCCCACCACATCAGTGAAAGTGTGAAATAGAGGGGACGACAGCATACAAATATCTCATTTCACTAAACACTCTATATACATGATTCCACAAGATCTGCTCCTTGATCTAAAAAAAAAAAACTTGACTTTTCAGCCTTGACTTGAACGATGAGACTCGGAGACCAGAACATTAACTGGAAGGTTGTTCCATAACTGTGATAACTGTGTCATATTTTCTAGATATAGTAAGGACTCGCTGTTGCATTATGTACTTATTTGAACATCCAGACAGTAAAAAACTTTACAGTAGTCTAATGTAGATGTAACAAAAGCATCAACTAGTTTTTCTGCATCCTGCAATGACGAATCTCCACAAGCAAACTCCAAAATCTAGTGGAACATCTTCCCAAAATAGAGTGGAGGTTATTATAAGAGCAACTTGGGACCAAATGTCTAATGGGATGTTCAGAAAGCACATAAATCTTGTCTTGTCTAGTGAGGTGTCCACAAACCTTTGTCCATATAGTGTACTAAGACATCAGGTTACTCACATTGTCACCACAGATAAACCCCTGGTTGCATTTAATCTTTTCTTAATTCATTATTATTTATACAAATTATACTATATAAATGACATGGTTCCCTGGTGGTCTAGTGGTTAGGATGCGGCGGGAGGGTTGCGTTAGGAAGGGCATCCAGCGTAAAAACGTGCCAAATCAAACATGCGGATGATCCGCTGTGGCGACCCCTAAAAGGAGAAGCCGAAAGAAATACTATATAAATGACACTTCCCTTAATTTATGTTTTAACAATTTATATGCACTGTCTAAAATCCTCCTGTGAAGCAAAACAGTCGAAAAACTCCTGCTGCCCCATGCACAGCGTTGTGGGTCATATTAGCTAAACAAAAGAAAAAAAAGGTTTCCGTGGAATCATGATTGAAAAATTGACCTGAAATTGTTCTGGTATATTTATTTCAACATACAGTACTACAATGTGGGACACTAAGTCTTATCTTCGAAAGTGACACACTTTATGGTGCATAGTGGGGGAACTGGGATGCAGCAGGAGACCATTTTGTATTCGTTTGAAGCTTGGATTTGTATAACTGACATGAATTTGAGATTGTCCCTCTTTTGCATTAAAGACTCCGTGTGCACTCAAACTGATATGAACAACGAAGAAGAAAGGATAAGACTCCAGGAGGTTAACATTGTTTCCGTTATTGTTTTAAAGTGTGTTGATTTAGGCTTCTTAAAACTTGTTTGTTTTAGTGTGATTTGGTAGCTCAGTGGTTAAGGCTCTGGGTTACTGATTGGCATGTCTGTGATTCAAGCCCTGGTGTTGCCAAGCTTGGGGCCCCTGCGCAAGGTGCTTAACCCTCCTTGCTCCAGGGGTGCTGTAACATGGCTGGCCCCAGCCTTAACGTTGCTGGGATAAGTGGTGGAAAGTAACGTAGAAAATAAAATTACTGTACTTAAGTAGCTTTTTCATGTATCTCTACTTTACTGAAGTATTTCCATTTGGGTAGACTTTTACTTTAACTTCACTACATTTTATATACAAATATCTTACATTTTATTCAACTATGTTTTGCGAAACCAGTCGTTTCTTTTTATTTATGAGTGAATAAAAACTTAACTGGTCAAACACACGGCAATCCACCAATTAGGGCCGAGCGTGTGCTCTGCTTTCAACTTGTTCTGATCGGTGCTTGGTGTATCTACTTATCCCCAACATACAGTTCAGTATTAGTTCAACAGAACATTTTGAGAGAAATAAATAATGGAAGAAACTCCAGACTCGAACTCACCACAACACCTTATAAAACCCGAGATTTATAAAAGTAGCTGAAAAGAAGGTTTTGGGCTCATGATCATTTTAATAAATATTAATCAATGACTCATTAATATCATTTCAATAATAGACGGATGTGCTAAGCGTAACGTTAGAATCTTTTCACATAAACCGAGTTAAGTAAAAGTCATATATAAAAATGATAAAAAGATCAAAATGATAATAGGAACATTACAGCCATAATAAATCATGATACGTCGGATACTTAAGTACATTTGAAGGCAAATACTTTTGTACTTTTATTTAAGTGAAAGGGAGCGCTTTTACTGAAGTAATATTTTACATACTGTATCTTGTTTCTCAATACATAGTTTGTGTACTTTATCCACCACTAGCTTGGAAATGCGAAGAAAGAATTTCACTGTGCAGTACAGTACATGTGATAAGTATAAAGCACGTTTGATTCTTCATTACATTTTTTGACATTAGATGTAAAAGGTATGAGAAGTAGTCCTCTGGTAGGAATTTTCGATGCATCATAGATGGGGACATAACAGGAAAAACCCCCAGCTCATTCGGAAACATCGTAATGGTGCAGTTGCAATAAGTGGGTGTTATTACTGCTTCGTTGACCAGCGGCCTTGTGGTCACATTATCTGTAACGGCTGAGGGGAGTTTATCGATCAATTGTCAGCCTGGTAGTCCCTTTAGCTGTGGAAATCTTGAAAAGTGAGAGCATATGAGAGAGAGTAAGGGAGAGATCGGGGCATAAATCACTGTATATTAGCAGGGGAAACATAAAAACATCAAAATGCACTGTGTGTGTGTGTGTGTGTGTAAGTGTGTGTGAGAATCAGAACGAGCCACTTCTGCTCAATTAGACGTTCTTTATGATTGCCAGAGATGACTAAAATGATGCATCCAAGAGCGCAGTCTGACAGGAAGCGTGGGGTTTAGTTAGAAATGATGGATGGCTCCTCCAGTCACGGAATACCTGTGGGGGTCGGTCTGAGAAATCTATCTGGAAAACGAGTGCAGGTTTGATCTCAGGAACCTTTCTCTTTCTTTTTTTATTAAACAGAAGCTCCACAGCAAATATAGATTATGCGGATGAAATAAGAAAGTGGCGGACAAATCCAAAGAGGTGATTTTTTTGAGAGGTGTTTTGTTTGTGTTTTTCATTAAAATAGCAGTTTTGTTTGGAATGAAAGCAGGTCAGGATTAAAATAGGAGGAGTTTAATGTAAATATGGGCAAAAAATTTTTATAGAATGACAGGAAAGAAGCAGATGCTGGAAAATTGAATGATCTGACCAAAAGCCCAAAAGGATTAGTCACCATTCTTTTATCATATACACTATTTGGAAAAACATTTGTGGACACATGAGCATTAGATTGGTATGTGCTTTTTGGACATTCCATTCACACATTTAGTTCCACATTTAGACCCCTACTGATGTAGGTGAAGTGAGGAAGCTTGGGGTGCAGTCAGCTTTCCAGTTCAACCCTAGATTTTCAATATGGTTGACATCAGCGCTCTACAGCGGAAGATCTTCCACTCCAATCCATGTCTTTATGGACCTGGTTTGGTGCACATTATCATGCTGGAAAATGATTTGGGTCTTCTAGTTCAAGTGAAGGGAAAATTGAATGCATATAATATAAGTAGTATACAAAATGTTCAAGTTCCAGTTTATTTCTATAGTACTTTTTTTTAAATAATGAAATTGTCTCAAAGCAGCTTAACAGAATATAAGAAGATTTTTTTTTTTTAAAAGGTAAAAAAAATAAGTGAATTATGTGTATTTATCGCTGATGAGCATGCCTGGGGCGACTGTGGCAAGGAAATACTCCCTTAGAGTATCACTCCATTTGGGTGATTGATTTGCATCCATGCTAATGAAATTCTGATATTAAGGGTTTTATAAAAAAAAAGGGATTTATTAATAAAATATCTATAATTTATACATTGATGAATATGAATATGAGCTTTAAATATTGCACTATTAAGTTTGTATATTCCGCTTGATTTATTGAAGTCTAAAGTTCTGTTCAAATAATAAAAGTGAAAAACGTAACTGTGTTGAGAAAAGAAACAATCCATTTCTTATATCATCCAGTGTAGCACATGGACGGGATTGTGGCCTAGCAACGTGACACATCCGAGTGTAAAACATGACTGTGTGATAAGTGATTATCTCTCTATCTGATTATCTCGCTCTGCTGTAACACTTGAGGATTAGAGCGAGTTGGTCTTTCGCCTTCGGCTGCTTCGTCAACCATATCAGCAGACACTCACATCAATGCTCCTCACCCCAAGTTTGTCACTACAGATCAGCTATAATGATCCCATCCTGCTGTCTCTCGCTTTCATCTTTCAACGCCATCCGTTCTTCGTTATCCATTCTCTTTCCCCTCCTCTTCTCTCTCTTTTTCTCCTCCCCCTCCTTCTCCCAAATCGTTCTAGCTCTGCAGGCCGCCGTCTTTCAGCTCTCATTAAGTATTCAAGGATGCTAAGGATTACTCGGCAGCACCTGTAGCTACAATGATGAATTAGATATGAATATTCAGAGTGTAACCCTGTCACTGTCTAATGACCCCGTTGTCGGTTATTCAAATATTTATGACCCCCAAGTAAGCCGAGCCGCACTTTCAGAGTGCCACGAGCCCCTGCTGTACGCTGCACTCGAGTAAAATCGATGAAAAATCGATTAAAGCCACAGTCGATAACTGCAGCAATTCCCTTATAATAAAAGGCTTTTTAAATATGTGTTCCCTGTTGCGGTTACTTTTTAAATTTTGGGGAATCATGATGGACTCTTCACTGGCTCACACGCAATGCTTAGGTCTCTACACCTAAGTGTAGTATGCAATGGTTTACATGAACCACAGTCCATTTAATAGGGGTATGTGTACACAAGGTAGATTCTGCCTTATATGAGAAAACTTGACGCTTTCTGTCTCACTGCTGCAAGATTAGATCTCACACTTAGTGGGGAAGTGGGTCGGGAAATGATTTGCAAAGTGGAAACAGTTAAGACATTGGACTTCTCATCAAAAGTTTGAGAGTTCAAATCCCATGCACTGCTAAGCTGCCACTCCTGGGCCCTTGAGCCAGGATTTCAGGGCCCCTAACCTTCAACTGCACAGTTATATAATAAAATAATTGTAAATCATTGTGGATAAGGGCACATAACAAACACCATATATGTAAATGTAAACTTATTTCCACCTCATGTTACTATGTATTAAACCATCCCCTAACCAACCCACATCAACACTAATCCTGTTCAACCCAAGACTCTTGGAGAAGAGTCACTTTCTCTAAAGTCACAGCTAAGCCATTTGCGAGCAAATAAGTTGTGAAATATTTGCAACCACACAATTAAAATCACAGTTGCGTGACATTAACTTGCATTTGTGCGCTTCACAATTACGCAATAAAAAAGGTAATTTGAGCATTTGAGCTGTAGTTCAGTAGTTAAGATGTTGGCCATCTAATAGTAAGATCATAAGATTAAGTCCCAGCACCACCAAGCTGCCACTGCTGGACCCCTGAGCAATGTGAATGTAAACTGAGTGATGTCTGCATTTGGTTCTTTTGTTTTGAGATTACTGTCAATACTAGAAACAGAAACTCTTGTCACAATTTTACAATTGTGTAATATACACATTCACGACATCTTCATCTTCTTTTGGCTGCTCCCATTAGGGGTCGCCACAGTGGATCATTTGTCTCTATACTACTCTGTCTTCTACTTCTGCCTCTTTTCAAACCAACTACCTGCATGTCTTTCCTCACCACATCCATAAACCTGGTCCTTCGCCGTCCTCTTTTCCTCCTTCCTGGTGGCTCCATCCTCAGCATTCTTCTACACATATACTCCATGTCCCTCCTCTGCACCTGTCCAAAAAATCTCAATCTCACCTCTGCCTGACCAATAGGTACAAATCCTTTTCTCCTTCCTTAGTGTCCAACTTCTCATACAGCTCCTCATATGCCTTTTCTTTGGCTTTTGCTACATCCAATTTCACCTGCTGCCTACTTTTCTCATCTCTCCGCCGATCCTAATTCTGTTTTCTCCTTATGCTGTCCTGCACTTTAACATTCCACCACCATCTCTTTGTCTTCCTTTCTTTTTCACGATGTCACAACAAGTACCTTTCTAGCTTTCTTCCTTATCACTACTGCAGTCGTTGCCCAATCATGCAATACTTCACTCTCCTCCTCTTCTTCTTCACCTCCAAAACCATCCTACAGACCACCATCTGATGCTGTCTCGCTACACTGTCCCTTGCCAACACCTTACAGTCTCCAATCTCTTTCAGGTTGCATCTCCTACATAGAACATATTCCACCTGCGTGCACCTGCCTCCACTCTTATACGTCACCCTATGATCCTCCTTCTTCTTAAAATAAGTAGGTCCATCTCACAACCCACTTGTGGAGAATAGGCACTGATGACATTTATTATCACCCCTTCAAATTCCAGCTTCACGTTCATCACCCTATCAGAAACTCTCTTCACCTTCATTATACTCCGAATCACCCCTACACCATTTCTCTTTCCATCCACACCATGAAAGAACAGTATAAACCCACCTTAAATATTCCTGGCCTCACTCCCGTTCCACTTGGTCTAATGAACACACAACTTTTCTACCTTTCTCCTCTCTTCCTCTGAAATTCTGGTTTGTGATCTGCATATTTGATTTGGCACGTTTTATGCTGGATGCTTTCTAACACTGATAAAAGATACTGCTGAGCGAAAATAACTTGTAATTACGATATTATTAATTATATAGTCACAATTGTCTGATATTTAGAAGAAGTGCGAGATATAACACAGTCATGTAACATTTTGCATTTTTGTGTAAAAAGATCTCACAATTATGAAATACTAAATGTGTGAGCAATATGTGTATATTAATCTATCTTTTTGGGATTATTTACTGGGAAATGGTGTAAGAATTTACGGAATTTGGCAGATGTGCTTATCCAGAGCACATCTGCTTACAGTTATCTCATACATCTCACCTTACAGTTATCTCATACATACAACTGAGCAGCTGAGGGTTAAGGACCCAGGAGTGGCAGCTTGGTGGTGTTGGGATTTGAACTTATGACCTTCAGATCATAAGATCAACATCGCTGAGCTACAACTTTCCCATAACAAGTAACTGTGAAATAAAACGTTTGTGAACATGACTGTTAGATTCATAAGTGCTTTTTGAACATCCCCTTCCACATGTAGTCTCCAGTCACTGTTAAAATAACCTCCACTTTTCTGAGAAGATGCTCCGCCAAATTTTGGAGTGTGCTTGTGAAGATTTGTGCTGATTCAATTAGAAGAGTGTTAGTAAAGTCAGGTAATGATGTAGGTGAGGAGGCCTGGGGTGCAGCGTTTTAATTTATCCCAAAGATTTTCGGTAGGCTTGAGGTCAGACCTCTATAGCAGGCCACTCAAGATCTTCCACTCCAACCAGTGGAAACCACATTTTTATGAAGTTGAGCACAAGGGCATTGTCATGCTGGAGCAGGTTTAGGTTTAGTAATTCAAATAAGGGGAAAATGTAATGCTAACACATTTAAAGACTTCCTATACAATTGTGTGCCTCCTAAGAGTTTGGGAAACATTCACATATGGCTGGAAAAGTGGCCCAATAATTGATATCTTGCAATTTGCAAGATAAACAATGAAAATAGTAAAATATTACCTCACAGATATGAGATACTATAGTCACATTTGTATGATATCAAGAAGTAGTTGTAAGATATCAATTGTGCGACAAGTTTCTCTCTTTGTTTAATTAAAAATCAAATATATACAAAATATTAATTTGCACCTGTAAAACACTTCGGGATTCACGATTTTTATTTGTTACAAATATTATTATTTTTATTTTCTTTATATAAACTTTAAAGATAAGATCGTCATACTGATTCACGGTTGATGG
Organism: Silurus lanzhouensis; assembly: GCA_039877035.1. Classification (NCBI taxonomy): domain Eukaryota; kingdom Metazoa; phylum Chordata; class Actinopteri; order Siluriformes; family Siluridae; genus Silurus; species Silurus lanzhouensis. The sequence continues at coordinate 216,297 of JBCEWE010000458.1, forward strand.
CATCTATTGGGAGATATTATCTTCAACTGGCATGAAAATAACTCGTAATTACGAGATAGGTAACAGTAACTGGGTGACGGTAACTCGCAACAGATAAACAGTCAATACAGCATTTGTAAGATAAATCTGTGTGAAAATGTTAGCCCAAAACAGGCTATTCTCTACAAGCAAAATGTGTGTGTGCTGTGTTTGTTTGTGTGGGCACACATGCAAGGACGAGATAATGCGATAATGTTTTTTTTTTGGTTTTTTTTCCCCCTCTTGCCCTCAAGGAAAGCTGGCTGCACTATTCAGTCATCCGTTGTGAGACAGACCTGCTCTCCTCCTGTGCCCTATTTTTGTGGCTTGTCATTATTACATGCTTGACTCAAATTATTGTGGTGCAGCTCTGGTCAGTGGGCCATAGGGTTTTGTTTAGAAAAAAAAGAAGGAGGGCCCGACTAAACAGCATGTGAGTGACCTGCTGGAGGAGGGCTAAAGGGCTAAAGAACCTGCGCTGTCTCAATGGAGAGCAAATACCTATTTTGCTTTATTTGTGTGCTTTCACTATGCACCCATTTGCTTAATTTTCATTTGTGACAGCCAATTTGTGAGCTTTGTTTTCATGCTTTCACATGCAAGCAGCTCTCTGTGTGCACCGGTGCTCAGATGGAAAAGGTCATGCTGTGCATTAACACTCTGGCTGAGGGCTGTGTGGAGACGAGTGGTGTAGGCGTGTTGGAGTTTTTTCTTTTTTATAACGTCACATTTGATTGCTCAGAGCTCCCATACACATCTCTTTTGATTTCTTCGCATAGCCACTCTTTTCTTGCATATGCAATTTTGTTCCTGATTTTTGAACCCAAGCGGTCAGGGACAGAATTTTTTTTTTTGCTTTAGCAGCAATTTTGATGTAATTACTCCCAAGTTGTTTTAAAGTCAGTCAAGCGGCCCTAGCTTAATTTGCAGATAATTGTTTGATTCTCACCTGCATATCATATTTATTACAAAGAAAAAGCTATGCTGTCTGGTGAACCCTAATCGTTGCGATTCAAGGCACGCTCGGCTCCAACGTTTAATTAGTCGTTTGCCATAAGATCTGCTGGACTGCTAAGGGGAGGTCATCGTTCCAGACCTGCTCTTGAACATGAAGCGAGTGTTTGGGATAAGTGAGTATTAGAGTTAATTAAGTCTTCCAGAATAATACATCATCCTCATAATCATGACACACCATGCAACTCTGTGTTCTTCACCCTGATGTGGATTATTCCAAAATTTACCTTTCAATTATAAGCTTGGTGGAAACACGCAATAGAACACACAGTTGCTACTGTAGTATTGTCACTTGAGTGATAATAAAAGGAATCAAAAAATAAGTAACCTAGCGAAAAACCTATGGAGTTTTTTTTCTTGGGGTACACATCTACAGCTGAAAGATTTTTTTATATGGTTGCTGGTAGCAGAAATGCAGATTGTATCCCTGCGACACTGTCATCGGGCTTGACTGCTCTGTTCCATCCCTGTCCATTGGTGGTATCATTTGTAAAGCATTACCCTTGACAACTGCTCAACATTCATTGGCATGACACTTCAAAAGCGGTGCAGGTGGAACAGTTCGTTGCTCTGTTTAGCCCCAACGTCACAAGATGGATGGATTGATGATTATGTACTATCGATAGAGGATCATGTACCAACTAAGGGCCTTAAAGTATGAATTGTGCAAACTTGTCAGGCAGAACCTTTGGTGGCATGAAAAGAAAAAATACAAGCTATTGGACAACAGAAAAGGGAAGATTTCATATAGCAGCTCCAGGTTAATTAAGGCTTAGTCTACACTAATCCAGAACAATTTTAAAACAGTGTTTTTCATCTAAAAAGTTCTGTGTCCACACTTTCATTTTTTTCAATCGTTTCCCAAAAGATGCTCATCTACACTGAAATGTCTGAAAATGCTTACGTCAGTGAAAACATTGCTTTTTGAAAATGTTCTCTTAAGTGGATTCATTTGAAAACGGCCACTTTTTGAACATTTTATTATACCACCAAATTTTCTAATTTTAATACACCACATATCACATTTTCAAATGTATCCACTTTGGAGAGCGTTTTCAAAAAGCTACATTTTCCTAAGACCAAAGAGAAAAGCGAAGTGATAAATATGCGTTTTCAAATAAAAATGTATTAGTATGGACATGGTCTGAGAGTTGCCTCATATTCTGACCAAGGTCTTTAATTGATAGGTGAACTCTTATGGTGTTCATCTGGTCTCCCACAGTTCAATGGGCTGATGATTTATCCAAAAAGAAATACACTTGAGACTGGGTAGAACTACGCAAATGAGGGCAAAGAAATTTGCTCAAGAGCCCACCAATGCCTACTTGGATGCTGGAACTTTCTGAGCAGTTGCCCAGTGCCAGACCCAAAGAGCCAGCAATGCCCACAGAAGAAAAAAAGCTAACATACTACCTTCGAGTACTACAAACACAATGCAGCCTCACAAGTGCTTAGTAGAACATCAATTGTGTGTCTACATTCAGCACTTAGACAGCACCAATCTGGACATAGTGCTTTGTTGACTGGTGTTATTCTCTGGCCTCTGAGTCACAACCAGCATTGTTGCCTTCTTCTCCTCAGTGCTGGTGTAGTATCTGACACCCTGCAGCTCAATTCAGTTTATTAGTTTTACAGCCAAGTGCAGGAAGTCTGATTTGCACCGGCATCAGCCCATTATCTTTTGCACGCATTGTTCTCCGAGGTTGCAGTTGTCTAAAAATAGTCAGCACCTCGAGTTAATCGTGATTAATATCTGCGAGGTCTTTTTTTGTGTGAAAATGACTAATTTTCTTTTACTGTATCACGGGGAAACGTGCAGCAGAGCCTTGGTGTGGAGAAGGACAGAGCGAGATTGTGTCACCCACAGCAACAGGAGCGTTTGTATTGCAGCCACGTACCTTACATTCCCACATTACAATGATTTATGAGATTTAAATGAAGAAAAAAAAAAAACGGTTCAGGAAGAATGGAATGATTAGAGTTATGAGCTGCTGTTCCACGTCCTTTCGCATGGCTTTATAATAATGTGCTACTGTGGAGGAGGGGAGAGTGTTACACCCTCGGTATCTTTAATAAATCCTCATTAGGCTGGCTGGATAAGAGGTTCTAATGGGGATGGGTTGGGGTTTATGTTTGTGAGCACTATGTTTTTGCACCGTTCCATTCTGCATGAATAGAAAAAACAAATTCCCATCACTGGTTTTAGCCCCTCTTTTGTTTTGCCATGACCACAAAGAGCCAACGCCGGAGTGGAGAACATGAGTAGTACAGCAGCTCCTCCAGGTGGTTACCTCCAATCTACACTTTGGTAAAAAGCTTTTGGAAGCTTCCCACAATGCTGAGCTAATTAGGTGCTGCCATCTTAGATAGGTCAACCATTGGTGACGGCTTGCCATGTTTTAGCATTAGTTGGATACAGTTTGATCCAAGTTTTTAGACAGTTTTTTTTATTTGGTACCTGAAGTTCATTTTGTGGATTTATCTTTGGATAGCATTACTGCACTGTGAAATCAAGTAGGCTTTATTGTTATTCAAACCATGACCAACCAAACATTCCCCCAGGTCCAAGGTCACATTTAGTGCAACATTTAGTGCAAAAAAGAAAAGACGGCATAACACAAGTAGACACAGTTATTGTCTACGTGTAAACACAGCATCACTGTAGCACTGATCAGTACAGTACAGAAGGTTGTGCATGTGGATTGTCTGATTAGGAATAAAAAGAACAAATACTACATTACATTCAGCAAGTGTGCAAACAGCAAATTTGTGCAAACAATTTTTTTCTTTTTTTTTTTTTTTGCTGTTTATGTGTGTGTGTATGTGTGTATCAGTCCAGCTCCTTTCATGTTGAGAAGTCTGATGGCTTGTAGAAAGTAACTGGTACCCAATCTGTACGGGAGGGCACGAACGCTTCAGTAGCTTTTTCCAGATGGGTTTGTAAGAAGTGTGTGTAGTCAGCCGCAATGCTGGTGACTTTACAGTGTGTTGTAGATGTCCATGATGGACAGAAGTGGGACCCTGATGATCTGCTCAGCCGTCTTCATCCGCTGTAGCCTCTTGTGATCCAAAACACTGCAATTACCAAATCAGGCAGCGATGCACCCTGGACACAACATCTTTCAACTCCTCCCATCTAGTAGGCGCTACAGAACTACCAGACACAGGAACAGTTTCTTTCCCCAGGCAAAGACCCTTAGTAACAACTGACCTTATTACATGCCCTGCTTCATATCTATAAGTACTGCATTATCAAAACAACTAGTCATCACATCATCCCCATATGTTACACACACTTATTTTGTGTTTTGTGTATTGTCTTGCACTGTCCTGTGTTGTCTCTGCACTGTCTTGTGTTGTCTCTGCACTGTCTTGTGTTGTCTTGAACTGTCTTGTGTTGTCTTGAACTGTTTGCACCAGGTTGCACACATGCACTTTGTGTGGTGAGGACGCTTACTAGTCCTTAGCCCTGTGTTTTCTATTTCTGTGATTGTTGTTGTATGTAGCATCAGGGTTCTGTAGGAACGTTGTTTCATTTCACTGTGTACTGCGTCAGCTATATATGGTTAAAATGACAATAAAAGCTTCTTGACTCTTGACACTATTGCTGCTGTATATTGTACGAAAGGTAAAAAGTAACCTCTTTATCTTACAATACTGCACAATACTGCTATTTGCACTACCATGCACTCACACTTTATGTACATTATTGATCTGTAATATACTCTGTATATTGTTTTATTTAGTCAGTATTGTCTTGTATAGTCTCAGCTAAATGTATATTTATTTATGTCTGTACTTTGGAGAGTCACCAACAACTGGAACCCAATTCCTTGTGTGCGTGTGTGAACACACTTGGCCAATAAACCTGATTCTCATTGATCTCGAGCATCAATTTTAAATTCTACAGACCCTCCCAATATGGCGGATGTATTGACGTATCCCAGTCGCTGGACGTAGCAATGGCGTCGACCGGGTCATATGATTTGCTTGTCATAAAAAAAGTCTTCCAAGTGGCACATCCTTTATTACATGAAACAAAAACAGCGAAAACGAAGCACATAGAACGTAAATACCGTTATATACAAAAGGAAAAGTATTAATATTAAGTTTTATTAATATTTAAGTCGATAGTGTACGTTTTTATTTTATATCTGAAATGTCTGATTATTAAAATGTCTGGCTTCACAACAGAGTTCGCCACTTCCCTCTGTGGTGTAAGAAAACTGATCGGAAGACTGAGGTTTCATCCCTATTACAGGTAATGCGTGAATAAAATGATTGTTTTCGCCTCCGCTTTCTTTTTATTAAATAATACACCGAATAAAAATACATTTATATCCGAATTTCGATCTTTCACGTTCGCTAGGAAGTCAGCATTATCATAACCATCCGAGTGTCTCTACTTGTGCATATTACAAATAATTTTTTAATTAAATAAAACTGCAGACTGATTCCTTGTTTGCTTCTAATAAATAACTAACATGCAGGTGACTGGGTTTAAAAACCAGTTTTACTATTAAATCAATTCTATACGGTGTAGATACCGAGCTAGTGGTTAAACTCGCAGTAAAATAAATAAATAAATAAATAAAACGTTGAACATAATCGATTTACTTGAATAGTTGAGTAATTTATATATTACTGAAATAAATTAATATTTGTGATTCTATTTTAGGGCTGATTCATTTGTTTCTGATAACGTGTCCTAAGAATGCGCATGCGCCTTTGCGTTCTCTTGATTAAAACTCTACTGTTTGTAGTCTTTTTTTTGGACAGGGATACTGCGCATGTCCTTTGCATCATCATCATCGGCATCATCCCTGCGCATGCGCAGTATCCCTGTCAGGAAGGCTACTGAAAGTAGTTTACAAATCGCTTCAGTGGATCGCAGACAGACAGACAACTGCCTTCGATTAAACCCAAAATAAGCCCTGAGATAATGGCATGGATTCCACAAGATGTTGGAAATGTTTATTTGAGTTTCTTTAAATCTTCAGTTCTACCACAAAGGTGGTGTTCTGGATTCAGAGCCAGTAACTGGCAAAGTCAATAAACTCTCAGATGATATTAGCCTTGGTAATCATCTGTCTGTCTGTCTGTCTGTCTGTCTGTCAAAAAGGTCGGTTGTGGGCATGCACATGGTCAGCAACAACACTCAAACAGTCTGTGACATTCAACCAATAATTGACTGGCATTTACAAGCCCAAAGTGTATCAAGAAAACATTCCTCACACCAGTACACCACCTCCACCAGGCAGGACTGTTCACACTGGGTCTATTGATTTCATTCAAATTCAGACCATAACGTCCTTGTTGACATTCAGCACACCAGGAGTTTTCCTGGTCTTCAGCTGTCTGGGTTTGATGAGTCTGTTTCTACTGCTACCTCTGTTCTTGGCTGATGGAAGTGGAACCTGATGTAGTCTTTGGAGTTTCATGTGTTGTGCATTCTGAGAGGCTTTTCAGCTCAACACAGTTGTACAGAGTGGTTATCCGAGTTACTGTATCTTTTCTGTGAGCTCGTAAAAGCTTGGCCGTTCTCCATTGAGTTCTCAATGCAATTATAACAATGCGGTTCGAGTCCCCAAACGTTTCGGATTTGTACTGCAGTATTGATCCAGAGAATAAATGGTTTTCCTTTAGGAAATCCAGGAAAGACCCTTTTCTCTGTCATGTTTGTCTGCAGTCCTTCCCACTAATTTGAGTGACATGAACACAGTTTTATAGCCTTAAAAATCAAGAGAAAAAAAAACTCAGAATCTGTCAAATTAATATGTAGACTTTTTTTTATTTATTTATATTTGTTAAAGGCTTTGTGCCCCCTAATTTTTACTGTAGCCCTGTTCTTTTCTTTTCCAGATATGAGGCTGTATTTGTTTCTAGTCTTGACCCTGATGAGCCTTCTCACAGAGGTGGTCTACGGTGCTGACAAGAAGAAGCTCCAAATCGGGATAAAGAAAAGAGTGGAAAACTGCCCCATCAAGTCCCGGAAAGGGGACGTACTGAACATGCATTACACTGTAGGTTTCCTACGTACTGTCAGAGTACTTCCAATCAGAACCCTTACATGCATTATCATTTTTTATATAATATACAACCAAAACCTTCTAAAAACCCAAACCGTTTTTTAAAAAGTTATGTTTATGGCATTTTGGTGGATGCCCTTATCCAGAGCAACTTACATTATCTAATTTATATAACTGAGCAGTTGAGGGTAAAGGGACTTGCTCGAGGGCCCAGGGGTGGCAGCTTGGTGTTGCTAGAATTTGAACTCACCCTCCAGAAGTCCAGAGTCTGAGCTACCTCTTCCCATCCACATCCACTGACTATGACCTCCATATGTCTCTGTAGAACATATCATTCTTAATTTAGTCCCCATTTGTTCTTATAATAACTTCCACTCTTCTGGGAAGATTAGTTTTTACTAGACATTAGGGGTGTGCTTCTAGAGATTTGTGTTTATTTAACCACAAAAGCATTAGTGAGATCATTATGATTAGGGGTTGAACAATTGATCAGTGACAGGCGATAGTTGATTGCTGGAACTATAAGCTATCTGCAAAAAACCATACTGATAGTTTTTCCAGGTTGCATTATACAGTACGAGAGTGGCCTCTAGAGGTAAATCACAGATGCTACGTGCTGTTTATTTTGAAGTGTCCTTTTTCGTTTTGGATTTCACTTTGGATGTTCTAATTTATTTGATGTTACTCTTTGTTTTGCTTAGTTTTCTTTAGTCTTTTATTTTCCTTTAACATTAATGTCATTTGATATATGCATATTTATTTCATTTAGCACATTTTCATGAATCAATTCATTTTTTTTTTTAAAGTTCAGTAGCATTTTACATATGATGGTGGAACAGGTTTGGAAGTCTTAGTTCCAATGAAGGGAAAATTGAACACAACAAAAAATCAAGACTTTCTCTACAATTGTGTGCTTTCAGCTTTGTGGGTGTAATAGTCAGGTGTCCACGTGTTGTTTTTCTTGTATACCTATAATTGAACACTTGCTTTTTCCTTAAGGTTGAAGTATTGACCCGTACATGACGGTGCATTATGATAGAAAAATAACCACTAGTGTTAGCCATTTCGGTTTTGTGTTGGGTCACCTGTCACTCTAAAGTTGATCATTTTCCTATCATGACATGTCAAGTGCTTACCACAATACTATATGGCGATACTAGAAAAGTTTATAGTTGTGCAAAGTCTGCAAGACATTAGTTTTTAGTATTGCTTGCATTACTGCATAGCAACCACCAAACTCCACTATTAATGGCGCGTCTGCCAAGCAAACCCCCTGTAAATAAGCTGTTGGTGTATATGGTATAATAGAGTTGTAAAAGAACGCCATTACCTTTGCAATATCTCATACTTGTTTTTTTGAATAAATAAAATTTTTTCTTGAAGGGAAAGCTGGAGGACGGGACTGAATTTGACAGCAGCATACCGAGGAATCAACCATTCACCTTCACCCTGGGGACTGGGCAGGTGATAAAAGGCTGGGACCAGGGACTGCTAGGGTGAGACTGACTGCACGTCTGGCATTCGGCAGATGCCCTTATCTAGAGGGACTTAGATTTGATCTCATTCATTCAACTGAGCAACTATGAGTTTAAGGGTATTGCTCAGGGGCCCAGGAGGGGCAGCTTGGTGCTCATTACTGCTGTATGTGTTGGGATTTGGCTTGATGTTTAGTCCTAGCAAGAGTAAGAGTCACTGATCTGAAGTCTAGAGGTTTTAAATGTCTAGCTATGTGTGTGATACCTCTCACACTCTCTCTCACTCTTTCTTTTCTGCAGTATGTGTGAGGGAGAGAAGAGGAAGCTGGTCATCCCGTCCGAGCTTGGTCAGTATATTACACTTTTTTTTCTAAACAGATTCATGGTCCTAAATGGCCACCTTTTACCTAAGAGCAGGGGTCCGTAACCACTGGGCTACTGATCTTTTAGTAGCAGGTTGCAGGGCTAAAATAAAACATTAAAAATTTTTATTTCATTTATTAGTGGTCGACTGATCTTACCGATACCGATAGCTAGACTGGATTGTATATGCTGATAACCGATTAATCAACCAATATTTCTTTTAATGAATACTGAAAAAAACACACACTCCATGTAAAATAGTACTGAACTCAATGTAATAAATAAAATAAATATGATTATAACAATTAATAAATAGAATTGTATAAACAAATTATAAATAATAAATATAGCACTTTCCGTGCAGCGCACCATCTCGCGTGTAAAAACAAACTGCACGTAATGTCAGCGATTCACCTCTAGAGGCCGCTCTCATAATGACAGCAAACATTTACATTTACATTTGCGGCATTTGGCAGACGCCCTTATCCAGAGCGACTTACAACTGAGCAGGGGAGGGTTTTAGGGCTTTTGCTCAAGGGCCCAGCAGTGGCAGCTTGGTGGTGGTGGGATTTGAACCTGTGATCTTCTGATCCAAAGCCCAATGCCTTAACCACTGAGCTACCACCTCCAAACCAGAAGCCTGAAAATTAATTTTTGCCATGGATAGTTCCAGCAATGGTGGAGATTATCGGTGCAGATTAATCGGCAAAACAGATTAATTGGTCGATCTCTCATTTTCATTTGATTGACTTTTGCGGTCTGAAGGGAAAAATAACCATTTTCACCTACGCTATTCCCTGCACTTGTTTTAGTCGCAGTTTTTTCCTTTGCATCGATAATTTAAACTCCCACTGATTCCGCATTATAGCGAGCTGTTAGATTTTCATCATCTATATAATCATTCATCATACAATATGTACAATAGTAATATAATATGCGAAGTGATATAATATGAGACAACCTCCTTCTTCTGTCCATGGAAAAATTGTATTGAAAGAACCTGGTCCATGGTGCAAAAAAAAAAAAAGGATTGAGGACCACTGCCTTAGAGGCTTGAAATCGATGTATTCCAGTTGCTCGATCTGTCTGTAACCTGGTTTTTGAATGCACGTGGCACTTTCCAGAAGGTTGTTAGAATTCCAGCACATTTACAGGAAGATCTTGAAATATGTCTGCAGCTGAGAAGCTGAAGTTTGATCAGGATGATCGCCATCTTAGATGAGAAGAAATCAGATTTTCATGGTTTTTGAACAGTTTCTTCATCTTAAAGTACTCATTTTATCCCTCATCAACCTCAGTAATGCTTATATTTATCATCATTTAAACGTTTTAAACTTATTTGTAGTTACATGTCATGTTGTAGAAATTATTTTGTTCCTGTTACATTTTGCTGTTAAGGATTTCATGGTCAAATGAAAACTAGTCAGCAAATGAGCAAGAATACAACAAATAGTGTGGATCTTTTCTTTCCATGACTTGTTTCAGGCACGTTTTGATGACATTTTGTACACACAGACTCACGTGTATATTGTCTTGGTACACTTCAAGCATTCTAATGATGATCTTAATGATTAAGACCGTCGAAGTGAATTTCGTTGGTTCCTGCTTTTTTTCTTTTCTTTTTTACCTCCATCCACACACACACACACACACACACACACACACACACCACTGCAGCAAAAGCTAACGAGAAAATTATGTCAAATGAAAGTCTCGGGAGTGCATTGCTTCCGTGTTTCATTCTTGGTCGTTTTCTGATCTGCCCATTAAAAGCTTTATATTTGCAACCCCCCCCCCCCCCTCCACCCCCCCATTTCCACTATAACCCTATTGTTAATGATTTATTTTTTCAAATCCTTTTACTTGTGTTCTCTTTTCACGCTGTCCTGTTTTGTTTTTTGGCTCGATGATAAATTTAGACTCTGACCTACTAAACTATCCCGAGGCTCTGCAGTCCTATAAAGCATGCTGGATTACTTCTCTCATATTGAGGGTATATTCGCCTGTATTTTTGACTAATTATGTTCTATATTTTTTGTTAGGGTATGGGGAGCGTGGCGCACCACCCAAAATCCCAGGTAATTATAAATATTTACACACAATCTATAAAGGGTCTGTAAGCTGAAAAAAAAAAAGTTTGTGGACACCTGACCATGAGATAAAAAAAAAAAACCTCATTCCACATTTAGTCCCAATTCACTGTTATAATAACCTCTACTCTTCTGGGAAGATGTTCCACTAGATTTCGTTTAGAAAGATTTGTGTGTGTTCAGACACAAGGCTGTTGGTAAAGTCAGGTAGTAATGTAGGTGAAGTGAGAAAGTCTGGGGTGCAGTCCGTGTTCCAATTTATCCCTCAGGTGTTCAAAAGGGTTGAGGTCAGAGCTCTGTAGCAGGAAGATCTTCCACTCCAACCCATGCAGAGCATATCTTCATGGAGCTTGCTTTGTGCATGGAAGCATTGTCATGCTGGTGTAGGAGGTTTGGGTCTCCTAGTTCAAGTCAGTGTTCACATTTATTAAAAAAATTAAAAACAAGGTGTTTAATAGGGTTGAGGTCAGACCTCTATAACAGGCCACTCAAGATCTTCCACACATATTAATTCCAGCCCTTCATTGAGCTGGTTTTGTGCCTGGGGGCATTGTTTGGGATTACTAGTTCAAGTGATGTTGAAAAAGCTAGTGAACTGCATCCAGAGAGACCCTATACAATCGTGTGCCTCCAATTTGGGAAAGAATCACATATGGCTGGGAAAGTCAGGTGTCCCAATACTTTTGTAAATTTTTGAACAGGGTTTCTGCAGGTTTTTAAATTTAAGACCCTTTTAAGACCATTAAGAATTAAAATTAAGTACATCACCACATCAAAAACACGAATAAATTAGCAACTGGCCATAACCGAACCCTAAATGAGCATTAAAGGTAGCATTACGTGGACAATGAACACTTTACGACCCGTTTGAAATTATTTAAGCATCGCACAGTGAATTTGACTTTTTATGACGGTGTGGAAACCCTGACAAATATACCTTTTCCATCCTCTAGGTGGCGCCACTCTCATCTTCGAGGTCGAACTGTTGAGCATTGAAAGAAGGTCTGATTTATAGTGCACAAAACCCGAAGCCCTGAATTTAGACCGTACCTGCACTGAAGATAGCCGCTCGCTGCTGCTCTGGAGATGAGAATCAGAAACCAGATTTTTTTGTTTTTTGTTTTTTCAAAGAAAAAAAATCCCACATTAAATAAAATTTGACAAATGATATAAATAATCGTTGTAGCCGGGTGTTTTCAGCACCATTCTTTATTTTCTTAACAATCTTACTACACACACTTGGATGTGAGAGTGCATACAGTACAGGATTTCATTCCAGCACACAGGGATTGCATTTACTTCTTTACTGTCTAAAAAAACTTTTGGAGTTTAAATTGTTGAGTCGAATAAAAATTTTATGTACAAAAAAAAGTGTCGGTTTTTTTTCCCTATTGGGGATCTATGACTTATTTACTAGTACTGTCCAAACATTTCACTCTGGTATCATTGAAGAAACTGTTCAAGCTGCATTTATTATATATATATATATATATATATATATATATATATATATATATATATATATATATATAAATAAAATGCACATGGCGGCTGGTTGAAAACTATAACACAAAAAAAGCACTCTTGAATGTATTGCTACAGTTCGGATTGAATTTGTTGATCTAGACATTGATCTTCTGGTTTAAAAAAGCACCCAGAAAGCAACAAAGTTCACAAAGCAAAGAGATTCGTGGTTCTTGTCCTAAACTCCTACAAAAATGGGGAAAAAAAAAATCTCAAACACGCAAAAGCCCTGTTTTTCCCTTGTTCCCTGTTTTCTTCGAAATACTTTGCAACCCAAGAAGCTTCGTTTAATTAAAAAACGACGTCACTCTCTCTTTGTTGTGTCCAATAGCTGCCGTAGCCCGAGTGTTATTTATGAAGGAACAAGAGTTAGAAAAAAGGGAAAAATAAACCCAAAGACGTCAGATGAGAGCTACACGGATGGGAATAAAAAAAAGCCTTAACCTAATTTTCTACTCAATTACAGATGCACTTAGTGTATAAGCGTACAAAAATTGATTAACACTAACCATTCCACAACACGTCCTGCCCCTTCCAGTACGTATAAGCTATTAAAGGGACACTAGCACACACTGTATGGGAATAATATAGTAAGGAAACGGTAATTAAAACAAAGTAAGACAGGTGGCGTGATTAACCTGCAGCTGAGATTGGCTTGGCTGAGCTCCTCGCTCATTTCCATTTGACACACCGGAGAGGAATAGTACGGTCCGTGTGTCCTTCTCCACCGTGCATGGTTGGAGGAACAGGGTAACAGTGGTGGTGGTGGTGTTTGTAGTGGAGGAGCTTCTGGATGCTTCATGGGGTTATGTCCCCCTTCTTCTGTGGGGTGTTGAGCTTCTGCATGCCTCGCACTTTCTCCAACAGCGCAGCTACAAAGTCCTGCAGGAACGCAGTGGTTTATATAAGAGGGGTTTACAGGTAGTACCAAAAACAACACGTGTTAGCAAGTGTTAGATTTTTTGCGTGCGTGGTTTTGGCATGCAGTTTTCATGCTCTGTTGTCATTACTTGTTAGCCATAGATATGTACAATAATAAAGACAAATCAGTTCCACCATTTCAGGTTTAAGAACAGTAGAGAAAAGTGTTGGGGGGGGGGGAAATCTCCTCTGTGGTCAGGAACTGCTTGCTGGCAGTGCCAAGCTAAGTGGTGGATTTTCTTAGGTGATTGAAAGTAATTAATAATGACTCATTATGAGTAAAATATAAGTCAACAAAACATTCTTGTAACATTTTGATCGTATCTGAGCTGCTAACCAGCAAAGGAATAAACAAATCTGATCACTTTCGATTCATCACCAGTAACAATCATCGTGTTTATTCGAAAGTGACCCTGTTTTTAATTATATTTACAAAATGATAAACGTGTCTACTGTTAGATTAACATATTCATTGAAATATTAAAAACTTAAAGCTTTCTCTATTCCCATGACAGATAGTGTTTATGGAGAAAATAAACAAAAATCCAGTCTAAGCACTTACATCATTAGGTTTGTAACAGTCAACAAGCAGCATCTGGAATAAAAAAAAGAAAAAACATTTTTAAAAGTCTGTTAAAAAACAATTGTGATAGAAATAGTAAAGACATTCTGCAAATCAACGTTCTGCTGCTACTATAATCATAAAGACTAGAATCCCAGGACTACAGGAACTCTTCATCCCCAGGACATCAGAATAAGTACACAGGGGTCAGGAAATTAAATGTAGTGAGGGTTTAATACAGAAATTGAACAGATCCTAATTCAGACCAGCTAATTTATCTCCACTGCTTCTCTTTCTCTCCCCATCCCGAGGCTTCCTGAGGTTTGGCCAGCTCCAGTCACGTCCCACCTCATGAAGATTATGGACCTTTGAAGAAGTAGATGCTCGCAAACATCCCGAAACATCTAGAGACGTACCAGTGCCAATTGGATCCCACTACATGTGTGGAGTTTTGACATTGGACCTCCTGGAGTGTTTAAAGGCTTTGGCATGGAGAAGCTGTTGCTGGATCTGTGATGATCACAGTAGCTCCTAGTTTTATAACCATAAATACTGTAGAAAGAACATCACTTATAATCTTATACTCCAGTACCCATGTTAGTTCTCACTCTCCAGTGCTCTGTATTGTTGAAAGATTTATGATCAAACTCTTGATGTCACCCAAATGAGGATGGGTTCCCCTTTTGAGTCTGGTTCCTCTCAAGCTTTCTTCCTCATAACATCTAGGGGAGTTTTTTCTTGCCACAGTCGCCATGGCTGCTCATCAGGGATAAATACACACCGTTCACCTTAACTGTTAATTTCTGTAAAGCTGTTTTAAGACAATGTCTGTTGTGAAAAGCGCTATACAAATAAACTCGACTTGACCTTAATCTGCCATCAGGTTTTGTGTGTGTGCGGAAGTCTGAATGTAATGTAGGCATGTCTCAGTTACACACTATTCTGTAATTAGACTGGGTGTTGAATATTCTCCAGCATCACTGTCTGAGAGTTTGATGTGATGCATAATGTCACACTGACATTTAATTAAATTTAATATTTTAAAACTTTTATCAATGGACAATGTCACAAAGCAGCTTTACGGAAATTCACTGGTACAGAGGATTTACACCAAAGGCTCTAGCTGTGAGGAAAAACTCCTGGAGACGACATGGGGAAGAAACCTTGAGAGGAACCACATGCAAAAAGGATATCTGTCCTCATCTGGGTGTCACTGATTATAAATGCGATCGTATAACCCTGATTAAAAAGTCGAGACGGTGTGATAAAACAAAATAAAAACTGAATGCAATGATTTCAAAACCTCATAAGCGCATATTATTTTCATGATTGAACATAGAAGACGTATTAAATGAGTTTTGGAAATTGGGGTTGCAGATAAATCCCTTCTAACTGCGTATGTTGTCAAAAACTGAAATTGTGCAAACAGGAAATTTATTATAGCTTTAACATGGATGGAAAACTGTAACAACTGCAGTTTTGAACTATTGTATTAAAACTACTATTTATATTTATGGTTTCTAAGTGATCGATTTCCACAGTAATCTCATGTATCATCAAGCTGTCCACATTTATCATTCTCAGTATAAGCCAGCACTTCCCAAGTGATGATTACTCCAAACATTCAAATTTATGTTTATGGCTAATTAACTACACTAATTAACTACTAAATACCATTAGCCAACAATATATACATAAATATGACCCTGTTTATTAACAATGCCTTTCCACACAGAGGACATTAGAGGAGATAGCATCTTAAGACATTATAAGTAGAGGTTGACAGATTCATCAGTTTTGCTAATTAATTGTTTCGATAGATGAAAACTGTTAGAATTATCTATACCCACAGTTTTTCCAGGTCGCGTCTCTGGCTGGAGTGGCTGAGAAGGTCCGCTGTCATTTTACAGTACACGAGTGCCCTCTAGAGGTGAATTCACTGACTTGATCACTGACATGCCTTTTGTTGGTGGTTTTTTTTTTTATTTATTTTAATTGTAACTGGTTTTAGATATTTGGAAAGTAACTTTTTGTTTCAGTTTGAATGCATGTCTTTTATTTTCCTGAATATTTATTGATATAGTTCATATATTCATATTTATTTAATTTAACACGTTTTCATGATTTAGTACTGTTTTATTATTTTTGTAATACAGTACAGAACTATTTTACATGAAGTGTGTTTTTTTTTAAATGTGTTTTTATCTAGCATTTTGGTACCTCTCGTGACCTCAATCACTTTTTATATATAATTCATTAGCATTATCGGAAAACCCAATTCTATTTAAACAGCTTTGCAGTAATCAAGATGGAGCTTTAGGTCCGAAGAAAAATTGTATGAAACTATAATAATATGATTTGCATTTCTGCATGAGGAAACCAAAAATTCAGAAAAAGCAGAACTTTTCTGGTGTTTATACTGACCTATTGTGAAGACGCCACAATATGTTCACTTTGAACCTTCTTCAAATAATTAGTACACTTTGTCCTCACTCCTCACACCTGAGCATTGTGATTGGTTGAGAAGAGCCAAGGTTTCTTTTTGAGGTTGGTTGCCTGCATGTGGCTCAATGCAAATTTGCTTAAAAATAACATGTATTGTTTACAACATAAATAAAACAGAATTGGCTTATTGAGGACTGATTTGGATATTAACATTTTGTTCCCGGTTTGGACCTCAGTTTGAATTAAAAACAGCGGCATTCTGTAGTCATGCAAAATAAAAAATTCCTAAATGCTGCGTGGAACAATATCTTTCAGACCCTGAAGGCAGGAATAATGTCATGGTGGGTGGGTGGTATTTTTCTACATTAAGCAAGCCAAAATGTCAAATTAGCATAGGTATGCATGCATTATTCAGCGAGATCTTTGAAGCTTAAGACGATAAATATCTCAAAGGCTTGAACCTTCACTCTGATGGCTCTCTCGACGTCACTGGCCAGGTCCAGCAGCTCGTCCACATCAATCTCCAGCTCAGGAACTTCGTCTTCCTGCAGTGAGAGAGAAAAGAACTGCTTGGAGGAACAACAATGGAGCGGGAGGGATAAAAAGGTGCTCAGCAATTATAAGGATATAATTTGGGGAGTAGGAGTGCAGAGTCTGTTATGATACAATCACCCCTGGACCATAGAGGGCTACAGGCCTTGCTGAAGAAGCCAACATTGGGCTTGAACCCCGAAACTTTTCATCAGTAAAACAGAGCCTTGAAATTGAATCCACTGGCACTCCTAAAACAAATGGTCCAACAAAGGCAGCAGGAACCCTCACTGTATCCTCAGTAACCCAGAGCCACTGAACCACTCGTGCCCTACTGTTACTGCTGCTGTTGTTCTAATGAAGCTTCAGATATGCTTTTGTTATATAATACTATTTTAGTTCAAATTTACAGATATAATGCCTTTTTCCTTAGTCCAAAAATGTGTTTATAATTAATTGTGGCATTTGGCAGACGCTTTTACCAGAGCAACTTAAAATGATCTCATTTACAACTGAGCAGTTGAGGGTTAAGATCTTGCTCAAGGGCCAAGACGTGGTAGTTTGGCAGTTAGACACCTGCACTGGATGGATTTTTTTAGTCCCGCTTTCGCACAAATGTTATTTTCTTTTGCAAAAAAATGTATTTTCTCCCGCCAAAAAAAAAGTAAAATTTTCCCGCAAAATTTTTTATTTTCCCCCGCAAAATTTTTTATTTTCTCATGCAAAAATTATTTATTTTCTTCCGCAAAAAAAATTATTTTCTCCTGCTCCCGCCGCAACTTTTAAGTTTAGTTCCGCTCCCTTTCTTTTATTTTCAATGTATTGACTGCTTCTTCCCGCTAATCTGCTTTTTTGTGTTTGTTTCATTTGCTTCCTTTTTGAATACGGATAAAGAAAGGAACGAAAAATGAACAACTTAGTTAAATTTGAGTTTGACTTTGTGTAAATGATGAACATGGACATTAACAAGAACCTTTTCAGAACATCAACTCATATGATATAAAAACAAGCCAAGGTTGTGTTGTGTTGTTTGTTCTTTTCTTTAATAATGAAGTGATATCTGTAGCACTCGGTGATTCATCTTTGTCCTGTGCTTTAGACGTTTGGACGTTGCAGAAGACTTTATGTTTATATGCCAACATGCTTCATATCAAGTCAGCTGAGAGAAGTGGTTATTTTGCACAATATCTAACTAACCAGACGGGGACTATTTAAACGCATCAAAATAGAGCACCACAAAAAACATTTTTGACAAATACAGCTTTTATGACATCTGCAGTAAGAAGTAATTTGCTTTTTGCAATTTAAATTGGACCCTCTTGCTCAGTGGCCTCAAGTGCGGCAGCTTTGGCAATACCCGGGGTTCTTCCGAGCTGTAACCACTGACCTCCACCTCCTACATGCGATTCTCCTCGGATCCGTTGCCATAAATGTGTAAGAACACTGAAGATTTGTGCATTTGTAAGAACATAAAATCTTCTTGATGTAGAATTACAATTTCCCTTGAGTAAAATGAAACAGCTAAAGCCTGTCCCAGAACGACAGGGTCCCAGTGCACAAAGCGAGCTCTATGGTTTAAGAATAAGGTTGTGTGAGAGTGAAAGAACCTGACTGTCCTACGGAGCCCTGATCTCACCCCACTGGACACCTTTGGGATAAACTGGAATGCTGACTGCACACCAGTCCTCTTCTAATATTCTTGTTGAAGAATGAACACAAATCCCCAGAGGGACACCTAGCTGAAAGGCTTCCCAGAAGTCTGGAGCGTATTAATAAACCAAAGGGACTGAATCTGGCCTGGGATCTTTAGAAAGCACAAACATTTGACCAAACTGTAACAAAACAAGTGTGTGTTTTGTCTATATATGGCCTATGAGATCAAATCTTAAATTTAGCTCGTCCCATCCCTTCTTCCTTTCATAAGATTACAAAATTACCTTTACAGATGGCTTACACAGGCATGAACAACCCAACTTTCTACAGTCTTTGTCCCTGATTTCCTCCAAACACAAAACAGGATGAGCTGAATCCACGGTATGCGAGAGTGTCAAAGTCTATATAAACAAGGACACAATGTGTCCACGTGTCCCTGCTTTCTGCAAACCCAGTCAAATGAACCCTCTCTCTTCTTTACTGCGACATCAACAGCACACTTTAGCGGAACTTTCTCTTTTACAGAGAAACTGTTATTGCTAATATAATGATGCCACATTTCCGCCATCTCGGCCTTGCTCTTTTTTTTTGTTGAATGCGAGAGCTCTTTTAGATCTGTGCCATTTCCTTTCCCTCTGCTTCATAATCTTCACAGCTTTCAAGGACAGCTGTCATTGCACCTGGCTTTAAATAACTATTGCTGTCCATCACACACGAAGACACACATGTTCACAATGCTGTGCTACTGGGCAATGTTTAGTTCAGTGTACAGTACATGCAGAAAGAGACATAAATGCAACTTTCTGGGGAAAAAATATAGATTATTGTACAGCCAGCATTCCACTTCAACAAGCAACATGTATATATACGTATATATATATATATATATATATATATATATATATATATATATATATATATATATATATATATATATACGTATACATACATGTGTGTGTGTGTGTGTGTATATATATATATAAAAATGTAAATTTATGTTTATTTTTAGTGAAACCAAACTCAACATAGAGCATGAAGTAGGTGTACTTGTAAGTGTTTAAAAGTAATTATGGTGTTTTAAATCATCTCAAAGGTGTTTAATAGGATTGAGGTCTATAGCAGGATACTCGATATCTTCAACTCCACCCCATGTGAATCATTAAACTCACTTTGTGCACAGGGGTATTGTCATGTTGGAACAGGTTTCGGTCTCCTACTTCAACTGGAGAAAGACTTTTATACTACCACATACAAAAACACCCTAAAAAGCTTTTTGTATAATTTATGGCTCGAAACATCAGGTGTCCATATGCTTTTGTACAGACACCGATCAGGCATAACATTATGACAGTATAACATTATGCCTGGTGAAGTGAATAACACTGATTATCTCTTCATCATGGCACCTGTTAGTGTGTGGGATTTATTAGGAAGCAAGTAAATATTTTGTCCTCAAAGTTGATGTGTTAGGATCAGGAAAAATGAACAAGCGTAAGGATTTGAGCGAGTTTGACAGAAACTCTGACAAAAACAGAGTTTGGCTAAACTGTGATGGTTAGACAACTGGATCAGAGAATCTCCAAAACTGCAGCTTTTTTTCCAGTATGCAGTCAGAATCTATCAAAAATGGTCAGTCGAGACTCATTAATGCATGTGGAACGTGAAGGCTGACCCATGTGGTTTTGACAGGTCAGAACTGTTTTGGCAGCAAAAGGGGTCCAACACAATATTAGGCAGGTGGCCATATATAAAAAGCCTATAGTGTGAACGTAATCATTTATTACTGTGTTTTAAACACAGGAAGTTGTAATACTGTAGAAAAAAAAATCATAAGGTTGACTGTAGAAGTAAAATAACATCCAGGAAAAAAATCGAATTATAAGCTGCCTAGTTCTTCTCACTTTAGGATCACGTTCGTGATGATAATCAGTACATGAGTGCAGTCAGTGAGAAATCAGAAACGTGACCATGTGAGTGCAGAAGTTTGAATGAGTTCATGCTGAGCACCAACACCACGTAGATTTTGGTGTCAGAGCTGCCACGTAATGAAGCTCACATCCTGCCTTTAAAAGAGACTGACTCTGTGGGAAACTCTTTATCCCTAATAAACACTTAACAGCCATAAACATTATTAGAGGTGTTATTCTCCTAGCAACGTAATAAAACTCATACACACTGAAGCATTACATTACATACTATTTATAGCACATGCACTTTGCACTACAAACTGTATTCAAACTGTTTTAATTAAAAAAGAAAAAAAGGAAAAAGATGCACAATTTGAAGGTCAGTAAGTGCAACAGCGAGCTCTTCCACATGACACCAATTTTGAAGGCATCTAATTTGCCGTACTGTGAAAAAGGAAATGAGTCATACCAGGCTACAGTAGTAATAAAGATTATAGTTATTTGCAGGCCAAATGATGGTCTTCTCCCAAACCTCTGAAGAGAAAAAAAAAGAAACCAAGTTCCGTATGATGTCACTGTGCATTTCTCTTTGTTGCACCTTCAGCCAGGCTACATTCGACATTAATCAGGGTTTTTGTTTGTTGTGATATAACGTTCATTCCCCAATGCTGAATAAATTACAGAAAAACATTATTTGGACAGGACCAATTTTCTGGATTTTTAAGAGAATATGACTACTAAAATTAAAAAATTTAAAAAACCATGAATGGACCATTCATGGTTTTTTAAATTTTTTAATTTTAGTAGTCATATGAAGTTTTTAGTAGTCATATGAAGTTTGTGCCAAATAATTAGCTTTTTGATTGGTCAGTGTCTGATTAGTCCATGTACGATTACTTTTCCCATCCAAAAGAAGATGAGGAAAATAATAATTAGAGTTCATTGTACACTTGATTTCAGTATTTCATGTGTGACTCCTCGATCGCTGGTATGTGGCTGACACATGGCCAAAATAGAGATAAAATCTGGAAAATTAATCAATAAACTGACAGAACTGTTACATATATGCTGCATGTATCTACACTCTGGGCTGGAAAGAAATAAGCCCCAGCGTCATTCCTTACTTTTGTGTGCTCTTCATTGCTGCTGCTGCTTTCAGTCACACAAAAGAAAATAAGACAAAAGAAAAAGGCGTCCCTGAATGTTACAGTATGGCAGTGAGGAAAAACGACCCCTACGCTGAATCCAATAAGAAAAAATTATTCCTAATGTATTCTATGCTAAAAGATCTGGCGTTTACCTGGGACAGGTAGTCAGATGAGGACAAAGGGCTAAGACAACGTGGCATGGTTTTGAGGTCTTACACTGCGTAACAAAAACGAAACTAGCTAACAAATAAATCCCAGTTCAAGAAGTGCAGAATGAGAGAACAATGCTCCTGTGTTCATGCCAATAATCTGGGTCGGAGTTGTTCACCCACTATTTCCAGCAGGCTTTGCATTTTCCGATCAGATGACATCACCTCTGGATGAAGGAGGCTTTTTCTGAAACAGTTCCTTGCACACAAGCAGGACATTCAGCTTTACATGTAATGATTATCAGTCGGATAGATACGTAGGGAGATGGAAATAAGGTGACTGCTTTTTGATTATTAGGCATGTTGTATTTAACTAAAAAAAATAGTTTAACAGTGTAGATAGCATTGTAATGTAATGATGATTTAAGGTTTGGACCTGAATCGAATGATCAGGATGAATACTGAGCGGAAACGAAAGCCGGTGTCATGCTTTTTATCATCACCTGCATGGTCACCTTTGTTTTATGGCTTTGTCTGGAGTTGGATGTGGCCACACCCTTCCATGAAGCTCCAGAGCAAAAAATAAAAAGTCACATATATGATCAATTGAATTGCAATATTAGGGGGTACATATAAAATAAAATAAAAACATATAAAGCCTAACATTTTGGATATAAATTAGATTGGAGAAAATGAGAAAAGACAGGACTCTCTACAACAAAGGATTCCCACAGTGCCAAAGCAAAGTGATGCTGATGCTGAACCGGTTCCTACCTCACAGTCGTATAAATTCATTAATTGGCTCACTATCCATTCTTCCAGATTCAGCCTCCTCCGGAGCTCCTTTCGGTCATATTTCACCGTCACTCGTCCTTGCTTTTGGGGAACTTCTTCTTCGGTACCGAGAGGCGTCTGGAAGTAGACGCGGGGTTGAGCGCTCGATTCCGGGCTCGTTACCGCCGCCATAGTCCGGTCCGTCGGAGCTCGATTAAATTTACGGTTATATTATTATTTATTTGTTCAATATCGATTTTTATTTCGCGTTCACGTCAGGTTTAAAACATCAAGCAAATCAATTAATCAATCAGTTAAACCAATTACTTAAAACCAGTCAATCGATTTCACTACGCTTCTTCTGCCCTGCGCATCGCCTCCATTTGTGGCTTCCTGTTAAGAAGCGTATTGTGTCCTCTGACTGTCCACAGTGCGATAGAGAGACGCGATCAGCTCGCCGGCGATGTTCTCGCCATGTGAAAGTCCATCTTGCAGCATCCGGCTCGAGGCGTCACTCAGCTCGCGGCTTGTGGGCGCCTCCAAGTGACGGTGGACACAAAGACACCACAAAATCAATAAAACTAACGTTCACACGGTTTCAACTGAATGATGTACATTCTTTGACAAATATTTGACTGATATTTTCCACGAACACGTATTATTTTATTTAATAATTAAAGCGTGATCCCGCATCCCCCCTCTGCTGGGTCCCGTTTGGTCTCTTCCACCAAATCGAATCTTTCCCTGTCTGCTCTTCTGCACGGCGGCGCGCGCTGCTAAACCCGAATTAGCTTCTATTCACATTCAGGTTTTTTTCACATTCATTTCACATGACACACTATATACATACAGCATGCAGTAAAATGCCTTTTATTTCTAATCATTTAAAGTTGAAGAATAAAAATGCATTATAATAGAAAAAAATTATATGGTTACGAATAGAAATAAAAATGTGTGCATATTATATATTTGATATCTAATATTCTATGCATATATAATTATAACATTAATATCAATTAACAATAACAGTTTTAACAAATAAAATTCTACATATGCTGTCACTGAACATTTAAAGGCTCTGGAATGGAGAAGTTAATGTTGGATCTATAATGATTTGAGATGTTGTGCTATTTTATGAGTTGCTCAGTTACACAACTTCAGCTGACTGTATTAGACTGTAGAAAGGACATAACCTATAGTCACACTTATGGTATTTCTCTCTTTCCGGGATTTTGTATTGTTTTTAAGATTTATAATCACACCCTTGAAATCACCCAAATGAGGATGGGTTCCCCGTTTGAGTCTGGTTCCTCTCAATGTTTCTTCCTCATACCATCTAAGATATTCCTTGCCAAAGTCTGCATAATTCTGCATAATTCACTTATATTTAGAGGCCATTATGTCCATTATAAATAGAAATATATAGAAATAAACTTGAACATATTGGAACGACCCCAAACACACTGCCAAGATGACAACTGCTTTCCTGAGGAAGGTAAAGGTGAAGATGATGGAGTGGCCAAGTATGTCTCCAGACCTGAACCCTGTTGAACACCTGTGGTGCCTCCTCAAGCACAAGGTGGTGATGCACAATGTGTCCAGCAGCTTCGTGATGTCATTATGGAGGGGTGGAGGAGGATCCCACCAACAACCTGTGCAGCTCTGGTGAATTCCATGCCCAGGAGGATTAAGGCAGTGGTGGATAACAATAGTGCTCACACAAAATAATGAAATTTTTGACACAGTTTTGACATGTTCACTTAGGGTGTACTCACTTATGTTGGCAGCTATTTAGACAGCTGTATGTTGAGTTATTTTCAGAGGACAGTAAATATGTACTGCTATACAAACTACATAGCTCTCTGACCATACAATCCAAGGACGTGAAATCCAAACAATACTGTACTCCTGCAAGATGGCCCTGGTGTCGCCAATTCCAAATCTGATTGGTTGAAGCAACATTATAAAGGATTCGCAGCAGATCTTTTTGACCCTGGTGACGTGAAATAATGGCTGAAATATGATTGGATAGAAACTCGAACAAATACATGCACTACTTGAAGCAGCGCAACCGAAAGAAAAGCTATAAAATTAAGAGAACAGACTATTCTGAATAATTTACATGTCATTTACATATTCATGGAAACATTTCTTATATTTGCATCCTTTTTTTTCTGTCTTTCTATTCTATTACATAAACATAATTTTATTGTTATATTCTATTTTGCATTTTTAACTTAAAATTTTGAAATGAAAACACTGCATGTTGTGCTGTATATGGTATTATACATGTATATAAATCTGAATCTGTATAGACGCTAATACATATAAAGGCATATAAAGTGTAAAATTGAGTAACCTAATAAAGTGCAACTGTATAAAATGTGCAGTTTGAATTTGATGTGTGTGCAAATGGCAGGATGAGGTGATGTGCATTTGAGTCAGGCCTTTTATGTTCTTCTGGTTGCGAGTTTGAATTGCCTGCAGGAAGAAGCTCCTCCTCGTTCTCTCTGTGTTGGCTTTCAGGGAGCGGAAACAGTTTCCTGACCTCAACAGGGAGAACAGTCCATTTTAATCACATTTCCATTGTGTAAGCAGGTTCAACCTAATTTAACTCACTTAGCAGATAAATAACCTCATTACTTTCTCTTGTTCTTTTTACTAGCATGTAATGAAGAATTACTGTTTTGGATATTTAAATGTAGTGTTCTCTGTCTGTGTATGTTGAATTTGAAAGCTCAGCGTTCCTTATGAAGCTGTTTGGGTGTAAAACACAATACATGAAATATGAAATATCATAAATTCCTTTAACTTCAGCCAAATAATAGATCTTTGACTTTTACTGTAAAAAAAATCAACAATATCTCACTATAAGACTCTATGTAAACTCTATGACACTGCACACGGAGGAGTATTTTTGAACAGAACTGTAGATATCACAGTCAAGCTTTGTCAATGGTTTGCTGATTTCCTCGCAGGAACTTTTTGCATTGAATTTTTAAATTGCATTTATTCATGCAAATGAGGCTTTTCTAATTAAAAACGCATAAATCTGCATAGTTAATACACCAGACAATCTAGCTGTTGAATTACGTTACAACTGAAATCCTAATGTCTTTGTAACCACACTCATAAGAGACAGGATTTTTACACAAAAACTTGCTGTTTTTTTTTATTCATTTTCCCTTTGAACATTTGTGCCATGTGCCATTTCCCCCTAAAAAAACAGAAATAGATGACATTGTGAGAAAATAACATCGTGAGAAATCCCCAGCACTTGAAGCTTCTAAATAAGAATAATCTTGAAAGCGTTTATGTAAGAAAATCACGAATGCAGATGATTAGAACAAAGAAAACTAAATTTATTATATAAAAAAAAAATACAATTAAAAGTATTTTTAAATGTGGGGCTGAGGATAACATCTGTCAACATTTCTAATGCTACAACCTGGAACTAAAATGGCCTTTTAGATGTTTCTCTGAGTAATCTTTTCTTCATCCATTCTTGAAGTTTTGGCCTTGTTACAACTCTGTACAATTCCTAATAATGAATTTGATAATATTAAAAGATTCGAATATTCTGTATAACCAAACAATAACTGACACTTTGTAGTCAGCTCCACAACACCCACTATATTTATATTGAGATCCTGTGGCAGTCTAATTACCAACAGGTCATATCATTCAACTAATTATAATTATAGACTTCTAAGAACTAATTAAAGCAGTTTCACAGCAAGTGGGGGTGAATACTTATGCAATCATGACTGAGCATTTCATTTTTTTTTTGGTAGACAAAGTTATATAGAGCCCACCATTACCTTTGTAATGTGGCATATTCAGTGTACATTCTTGATATTATAACTTATTATTATTTTGTAATTAATTGTGGGGTTTGACAACAAGTGTGGAAGAGGAATATTCTCCTAACAGTGACTTGCTATGTTTTCTTTTTGTAAACGTAAAAAAAAATAGCAACATCTGACACACACACACACACACACACACACACACACACACACACACACACACACACACACACACACACACACACACACACACCTACAATTATTAAAATACATTGCAGTGGCTCCCTGGATTCTTCTTCTGGTACTATATATATTACTTTAGGGGCGATATATTTTCCAAAGACCAAAACATTTCTTACTCGTCAAGTGCAATGTTGATTGCATGGGTCAGTGGAGTAGCAATGACAAACAAGTTAAAAGAATCAGTCAAAACAATATTGGTGATGTAAAACAATAGAAAAAACGAAGTAGTAGTAGTAGAGCCTAAATAATATTCACATCAAGGTGCACATGATGTGCAAAATATTGCTTTCAAACATAATTTCTTCCAAACCATGATGGTGGAGGAAGTGATATTGCATAAAGCAGAACATTTGGCCACGTGTGTGTATGTCTATTTACACTCAATATTCAGTCACTGTCTATGAGAGATGAACAGACAAAGATCTTTTTGCATGTGAGACAAGAGATCTGCTGTTTTTTATTTTCAGATTTGTCTGACCATCTGAGCCTGAAGCATACATTCTTCATAACCGGGTTCCCCGTGGGGAGGAGCTCTTCTCCCGCAGTCATCATGTCTGGCACATTGCGAGCTGAAAGGAACACTTTTCAATCAAGTGTGCAAGCTGGAATGTGGTCCTGGAGGGAATGCGTTTCTATTTTGTAGGCTACTACAGTTGTATTGACAGTCTTGCCTAGGAAATGACAACCCTTGAGAAACGTGTTCCAGGGATAGAAACCAACTGTTAAAGACTTGAGGGAATTTATGTAGCATTCATCAAACTTGCCAAATCCAGGGTTCTGGAGAAACGTTGTCTCATTTTTACTGTGTACTGTGTACCACTGTGTATAGTAGAAATGACAATAAAAGCCTCTTGACTTGACTCTTGACTTGACTTGAGATACCATTTCCTGGAGTGCCAGTCTCGAAAAAAACAACCTGGTTTCTCTACTACAGCCTCAAGGCACTACAACCAAACTGCTCCACTGAAACAGTACAGATGCTCAAGTCTGTTAACACGCTAAGCTAAAATGAAAACATGGGGATATAACTAATGAAGGATGTAATGAAAATGTTGCCCTACAGTGAAATGGCGTGGTCAAATGTGCTGTTTAGAGTGTAATTACTGGAACACATTGTCTAAAAGCAATTCTTATTTTTTAATTTCATTTGCATAATTTACAAATCACATTAAAAATGTTCATGGAAAATGAACATTCAACTTCATTGTTGTCTATTTAGTCGACAGATTACTGTTTGCACTTACATTCATCTTTATGTTCTTTTACAAATTAAATGTGTGATATACACGATATTGGCAAAAGTTTTACACCTGATTATAGGATTGGATTTCACATTTAATCTCCATTTGCTGTTATAATAACCTCCACACTTTTGGGTAGATGTTCCACTAGATTTTGTATTTTACTTGTGGGGATTTGTGGCCATTCAACCACAAAGGTGTTTTATATATATATATATATATATATATATATATATATATATATATATATATATATATATATATATACCCTGGTACTGATGTAGGTGAGGTGAGGAGGCCTGGGGTGCAGTCAGCGTTCCAATTTAAGAGGGTTCAATAGAGTTAAAGTCAGAGCCCTTTAGCAGACCATTAAGATCTTCCACACACATCCAACCCATGTAAAGCATATCTTCTAGGAGTTTCATGCTGGTACAGGTTTGTATCTTCTAGTTCGAGTGAAGGGAAAATGTAATCTTACCACATCTGAAGACATTCTATACAATTGTGTGATTCCAACTTTGTGATAACAGTTTGGGGAAGAGACACATATAGCTTTAAATGTCAGGCGTCCCAATATATTTGTTAATGTCGTGAATATATAGTGGTAATTTTATTGTTCATAAACAGAATTATTTTGTCTATTCATTTCCTTATGTCAAAAATCCAAAAACCTGGCATTAATTGTGCTAAAAAAAAGTAATTATAAACATGTATACATACATACTTTAGACATCAGACTGAATCTTTTCCAGCTATTTAAAACAAATCTTATTTACATTTACATTTACAGCCCTTATCCAGAGCGATGTACAAAAATGCTTTAAAGTCTTTATGATTGAATACATCAAGATTGGATCACCAGGTTGCAGGCTTAGGATACCATCAATCTAAATTCTGTTGGGAGGAATTATAGCACACTTAAAAAAAAAAAAGGCATAAAACAAACAAGAAAAATACATGCTAGTTTAAATGTTTCAGGTAGGGCAAAGAAGATAGGCAGTGACTCCGCTGTTTGGACATCTAGGGAAAGTTCATTCCACCACTTCGAAGCCAAAACAAAAAAAAAAGAGTCGTGATGTACAGTATACCTACCTAATATCCTGAGAAATGGTAGAACTGGTCGAGCAGTGCTAAGCTTAATATATGATATACCCTACATGATGTCTGCAAGGTTGGGTTCTACTCCATGTTGATAGGTTTCTACCTTGTTTTATTAAAAATGAGCTGTTAAAGTATGTTCAATATATTTTTCCGACTGGCATTCTTGGATTTATGCTTGATTTGGTCACAGTTACTTCCAATGGGGTTTTCCAGGGGTCAGGGGAGAAATGACATGAATTTGCTTTTGTGCTTTAGTGGGTGTCCTCCAGGTACTCTAGTTTTCTCCTCCAGTCCAAAGAACTGCACTGGAAGTTGACTGGTGTGCGTGTGTGTGTGTGTGTGTGTGTGTGTGTGTGTGTGTGTGTGTGTGTGTGTGTGTGTGTCACCCTCCTTGTGCTAGGCTTCTCTGCAACCCTGTGTAAGATAGCTGGTATGGAAAATAGATGGATAAACAAAATAAATTAAATGAATTGAAATAGTTTACTTCTTTTTGTTCTCCATTTTTTCATTGCCAATTTATTTTGGAAGACCAGGTTTGATGGCATGACTAACAAAAGCAAAAGTGCTTTGTTTTCTTTTTCCTTTTTTTTTTTTTTGCAGTGCAGAAGATGGAAAATGTGGGAAACAGTGTGTTCACATGAGATTTTGAGATTTAATACTTATAATACCAGTTTGATATTATGGAGTTAATTAAGATCAGCTGAATTAATAAGAAATGACATATGAAAGACAATAAGACGAATAGAAGAAAATAATGAATAAATGTAGGTCTTTGAACAAAAGCAGTTGCCAAATGACATAATTGTAAACATACACGCTTTCTTGCTATGACTCGTAGTGGCCATGTGATGGCACTCAGGTCTCACCTGTAAAATCATGAAGCACGAAAGATTTTGGTTTAGGTTAGAATCCAACATTTTATTGTATTATGAATATGAATTATCCCCAGCTGAAAAATATTTTAAATGAAGTTAAACACTAAGCTGAAAGCCCTGGTGCCTTAGTGTATAGCAAATTTGCCTTTGAGCTGTGGGTATGTGCAGAGTTTGGATTCCCCCCCAATGCTTTGGGGGCTTCCTTCAGGTACTCTAGTTTAGTCCCCAAACCCAGAGAAGTCCATTTTGGCTGACTGGCATTTTTAAGTTGTCCATAGTGTGTGAGAGTGGTTGTGCCCTGGGATGTGCCCTGTTGAGGATTCCCCTCTCCTTGTGTCAGGGTGCATTAGATAAGTGGTTTAGAAAATGAATGGATAAACACTAAGCAAAGAAATATACATGTAGCAAGCTGTAAAACTGAGATTAAAAAGTTAGACTAGAAAAAATAATGCTGCATTTCAAACTTGAAAGCCTGAAAATTATTATAATTTGATGCAACATCAAATCATATGTAATGTAAATAATATGTGAAAATAAAACAACTCAAGTAGGTCTGGGAAAACAGCAGGATATATATATATATATATACAGTACAGACCAAAAGTTTGGACACACCTTCTCATTCAAAGAGTTTTCTTTATTTTCATGACTATGAAAATTGTAGATTCACACTGAAGGCATCAAAACTATGAATTAACACATGTGGAATTATATACATAACAAAAAAGTGTGAAACAACTGAAAAATGTCATATTCTAGGTTCTTCAAAGTAGCCACCTTTTGCTTTGATTACTGCTTTGCACACTCTTGGCATTCTCTTGATGAGCTTCAAGAGGTAGTCACCTGAAATGGTCTTCCAACAGTCTTGAAGGAGTTCCCCGAGAGATGCTTGGCACTTGTTGGCCCTTTTGCCTTCACTCTGATATAAGAAATGATATTAGTTACTACTGTACATTTGAACTTGCCTGAATCAGTAGCTCAGTGTTGTACCAGCAGATGGCAGGCTGTAATCAGTACATCTTTAATAGCCTGCGGAATTTTTTTCCCTTTTTTTTCACGTTTTTAGGATGCTATAATACAATTCATTGTAGATCTGGAAAACAGTAAAAAGGCTTTTATATTAAATATAAAAACGTACGCATATAAAAAAAAACCCATTAAAGGGAGTGTAGCTATATATAATTACTTGTGCTTCGGAAAAAATAATTGAACTAATGTATTCTATTAATTGGAACTGAATTAGTACCTCTATGTACCACAGTCATTGAATGATCGTGTGTTACGGCAGCACTGCAATGATCAGACGCAACTATATAATGCACAAATATGGTTTCCGGTTTCTTTCTGACCCCTCATTACTTTGTGTTAGCAATAGGTTATGCTCTTTTGTAGCAGATGCCACGTTGTAAAAAAAAAAAAAAAAAGACTGCTAATGTGGCATGTAATTTGCCCGATGGCCCTTGTGTGTCATTCGGCGTCTTTGGATTACGAGCTCTGTGCCTTGGAGCGCTCTTCATCCTGCTTTCCTCCTCTTTGCTTCTGAAAACTGAGTACTGAGTACTCGAGATATGGACTGTTTATTAATATTTTTTTGATGGATTGAACTCTAAAGAAGAGGTTGGTCCTAGAGAATTCTAAACAATAACAAATCCAAAAGCATCCCCCTAAGGATAAATCTGCAATCCAACTATTTAGCGAGAGTGTATAATGTTTAGGATGTGCACTGGAGTGGCTTTAAATTGTAGATTAAGGTAATATAGAGTATTGAGGCAGCCATCTTAAACAACAGCCTGATCTATCTTTATAGCAGCGTAAAACAGAAGAGGAGCTTGATGAAGTAATAAATCTACCAAAGCCTTTTAGCGTTGGTCTATCTTTTTGTTTAGCCATTAAGAGATCTCCGAGGCTAATTTTCCAGTCTTGGCAGTCTGTCGAGAGTCCGAAAAAAGGGCCTGTTTGCAGGCATGTAATTGCAAGAAAATGATGATAAAGTATAAACAGCAGGAGTGCTTACTAACGGTTCTCCAGATCGACATATTTTCCTTTCGGCTGAAGTCTGGCTTACGATATACTGGATACAAATATACAGTGAGAGCCCACAAGCTTCAAACCGGTCACAAAGCTCCAAAAGAACATGGAGTTAAACCTCTGGTGTTGGTTTGCAGGGCACCTGATTCATTTCCACCCTGAAGTGACACTATGTGATGAGTAACTCGCTTTCCGCTAGTGATTCATGAAAACAAGCGTCCATTTTCCACCTTTCCTCCCACTCCATGTTATTTTCTCCATCGCTTTTTAATTCCTCTTCGGCTTTTCTTGCTTCGATGTTTCCCCACGACCTGACAGGCATTAAGAGAAACGCGTACGGGTTTTTTCCACACCCTTTTCTCGAAACATTTCTGCTACACTGATACCCCAAAAAAACAATGAAAAAGGAGCCATTTGATATTTATATGAAATGCGCTTCTAAAACTTTAATTAGGTCACACGACGGTGCATTAATATTCCAGATGGTGGAAAAGATAATGCTCACCACAAGAACATTACGATGTACCTCAGGCCTTTCTGTAATAAGAAACATGAGAGGTGTTGTGTTCTTTTAATTCATGTAACGCAAGACACAGTGTCATTGTCCTGCCGCATAATCGTACGTGCCAGTGCCAATGATGCCACGTGCCAGTCAAGACCTTTTCACAAGTCCCAAACTCAGCGTTGGTGTCTAACATATGAGGCATGACAGCGGTAATTTGCGGCGAGCAAAACCAATAGCTGGTGACAGCTAAGTCTGTGTGAGAGTACACTCTTTGCAAGCTGACCCTTCAAACCGAGACTCAGCTGATTGACGACACTAAATTGCAGTTACAATGTCTATCAGTACAGCTGCTTTCTTTTCTTTTTTTCCCTTCCTGATCTGAAAATAGAGCTGGCCATTGCTCAGCTCTCCCAGGGCAAAAACAATCGCCTTCTAATTTGTTATTTTTCAAGTGCCTTCTACTTGAATGTCTCTACCCTCGAGTGAGTCAGATGTTTCCAGGAAAATAGGGAGACATAAGAATAGGATTTAACTCTTACTCAGGTCATTGTGTGTGTGTGTGTGTGTGTGGGGGGGGGGGGGGGGGGATTTATTTTGTTGGTCCACGTTTCCTTTATTTGAGAGTTATTATAAATACCACAGTTTTGTTGAATCCATACTGGGGGAGGAGGTGGTAGATCAGAGGTTAAGGCTCTGGGATTCTAATTAGAAGGTCACATTGGGCCCTTTAGCAAGGCCCTAACCCCTCAGTGCTCCATGGGTGCTGTATTATGGCTGCACCCTGAGTCCAGCTCCTAAAATCGGCAGGATATGTAAAGGAAAAATTTTTACTGTGCTATAAAGCAGCGGTCCCCAACCTTTTTTGCTCCATGGACCGGTTTAATGTCAGACAATATTTTTACAGACCGGCCTTTAAGGTATAAATACAACAAGGTATAAATACAACAAAATAAAATTATACGACCGGCATAAAAAACTAGTATTTTCAATATATAATAATAAACGTGAATCCACTGTGTTGTTTTTTGTTCATTTTGCTTGCTTGGGGGTTTCAATTCAGCGGCCAGAGCAGCCCCTTTAAGAAGGTAGCGGATGTAGGTAAGACATGTGACCGAGGCAAGCGAGGGGGTTTTGGGACCACTGCTTTATAGTACATGTGACAAGTAAAGGGCACCTTTTCTTACTGATTGCTCAGAGGGTATTGAGGTATTAGGTCATTTTCTACAGCATGAGCTTGGACACATTTATATGAATGTTCTCGTTTTGATAGGTCATTAATTCTAAAAACTATCTATCTATCTATCTATCTATCTATCTATCTATCTATCTATCTATCTATCTATCTATCTATCTATCTATCTATCTATCTATCTATCTATCTATCTATCTATCTCTTTCTTTCTTTCTTTCCCGATAATGTTGAGAAAGCACAACAAAAATGTCAAACTTTGGGGATTTGGTGCTGTTGTGTTTGTTTTACAGTTCAGTAGTATGGCTTTCTTGGCGAGGGTTCTAGCTTTATAGTTGTAAATCTACACAAGGTGCCAGCAATAAAAATAGCTCAAGCAAACCACTGGGTAAAGCCCAGATACCCCGCAGCCGGAGAAGAACCACTGAAAGAAAAATAATCTACTCAGTGAAATCTGAAAAAAAAAGCCTGTAAGACAAAATAAATTTGCTTGAATTATGAATCAAGCTTTTAAAGCAGGATGCTTCTGTTAATGATGGAAAAGGAAACGGATGAAGAGAATACAGGGTGTATTGTGCATCAGTCAATACCCGATCCTGTCAGGATCGACAGCGCTTACATTATCCATCATGTACATTGTTTAACATCTGTTTATTTTTGTGTGTTGAACCTTTATTTCTGCTCCTCCTATAAAGGTCAAGAATTCACTGTGTCCTCCTGTTAGGAATAAGATAGATAGTCCCTGCGCAGAACCTTAGGAAATTTATAGAGATGAATGTGAGCTACGGATTTAAAACCTGCCCATATTTTTGCCTTTTCTTTCATCATTACTGCTGTGTTCTGTGTAAACCCCTATAAAGCTATACTAAAACCTTTACTGTGAAAGGGCACCTTGTGGTAATGGAGGTATTAAACACTATTTCAATGCAATAAATGACTATCGTTCAAAGCTATAAATCTTTCGTTCATCCCGAGATGTAGTGAGAATAAAGGAGAGAACGTTTCATCAGCTTTATGTCTTACATCTTCACTATCACATATTCACACATATTTACTGAGGCATTTCTGTCTAACGTTATTAAGGATTATTCTAAAGACCCCCCCCCCCCTCTATCTCTATCACATTTCTCTCTCCCTCTTTCTCTATCTCTATCTCATCTCCTTCTGTCTCTTCGTCCTTATATCCCTAACTCTCTCTCTTTTTCCTTCTCTATCTCTATCACTATCTCTCTCTCTATCATTCTCTCTCCTTCTTTCTCTCATCTCTCTCTCTCCTCCTCTCTTTCTCTCTCTCTTTCCATCCTTTTCTCTTTATTGCTATTTCATATCTCTCTCCTCCTCTCTTTCCCTCTATATATCATTTCTCTCTCCCTCTCTCTATCGCATCTTTCTGTCCTCAGTTCCTTCTCTCTCTCTCTCTCTCTCTCTCTCTCTCTCTCTCTCTCTCTCTCTCTCTCTCTCTCTCTCTCTCTCTCTCAATCTATCCCCTTTTCCTTTTCTTTCTGTCTTTCACTCTTTCTGTCTGTTGTGTGCATTGCTATTTTAAATTTGGAAAAATTTTTCTCTTTCTTGAGCCTACATCAGTATCAGCATCTACATCAGTATCAGCATCATCATCATTTCTCTCTCTCTCTCTCTCTCTCTCTCTCTCTCTCTCTCTCTCTCTCTCTCTCTCTCTCTCTCTCTCTCTCTCTCTCTTTCTCTCTCTCTCTCTCTCTCTCTTTCTCTCTCTCTCTCTCTCTCTCTCTCTCTCTCTCTCTCTCTCTCTCTCTCACTTATTCACTACACTCCAAAGATTTGTGTGCTTTGCTGTTTTTGTATTTTTATTTTGATAAGATGTAGATGTATACAGATGAGATTCTGTATAGTTTAATTTATGTCTGTACTTTGACAGAAACTAACAGCTGGAACTAAAATCCTTGTGTGTGCACGCAGCTCTCCAACTCATCAGTCTTGGGGGAAATAAAACCAAGTGGGGAGACCAATCTGGACCAAACCAATCTGTCAAACATTAGTTTCATAAGATCTTCCTGTGTTTTCTTTTTGGTCCTCCTTTCAAATCTTTAAAAAACAAATCTCCGGAGGTGAAAACCTTCTTTTAAAACCTCAGACTCAACAAACTTCAAGCTTCGGGTCAGCAATATTCAAACAATGTGAGTTCTGCTAACATTGTAGCAGTTGCAAAAAAAAACCTTTTACTATATAAAATATATTTTCTGTTGATCCACCCTGTACAAGGAAGAAAATAAACCATCCATGTTGACCACTGTCATCCAACCAACCAGAATAATAAGGCGTCCCTACATGCCTGTCATTTATGTTGCCTGTTATTTGAAGTAAAGCATATGAACGTATGAAAATTGCGTCATTCAAAAACAATGAATCACAAAATATTTAAGTTCCTCTAGCAGATCCTCGGTTATTCAAACAAGTCAAGAAGCTTTTATTGTCATTTTAACCATCTATATATATATACATACATATACAGTAGCTGAAGCAGTACACAGTAAAATGAGACAATGTTTCTCCAGAACCCTGGTGCTACATAAAACAACATAGAACTACATCGCACAACATAAAGCTCTATACCGAACACAGCTTAGCGTTGTGTGCTTTTAAAGTAAGTGTCCTCACCAAATAAAGTGCATAGTTTGCAGCCTAGTGCAAACAGTGCTGACCAGTAAACCTACTGTATATGTTACACAGTACAATGTGCATCCATTTATGTCAACAATCCAGCAGTTATAATGGAAGTAGTACTATATTACAAGTAATGGAAGAGTTACTAGTTACAGGCTTAGTAATGAAAGAGATTTTACACATTTTCATTCAAGAGTTCATTTCATCTACCTTCTCTGAGCTGATCTCTCTGAATCGACATCATGGTTTGTTGAAAAATGGACCATAATGAAATAAACAGAATTTAATATTTGTTCAATTTCCTCATGTCAAACTCACACAGATTGTGTATCATCTGTTCTAGGGTTTATAGACCCAATAAAAAAACTTAATGTGGAAACCAAAACTTACTCTATGGAAATGTTCTTTTATGCTCCCTGATCTATTCTGAAGCCCTACTTCTGGGTGGAGTTCTCTTCAACAGGAAATATTTTTCTGCAGCTCAGGATGGTTCCACATGAACTGCCTAAAGATAAATGAGGTTACTGTAAAGGGTTAAACTCAAGATGAATTTGGTCTGTAATATGCACTCAAGTGTTAATCAGTAAAAAGATGTTAAGCTCAACAATAATGGAACTATAAAAAAAGGACATTCGGTGTCACCCAGATGAGGATGGGTTCCTTTTAAGGTTTGTTCCTGGTACCATCTCAGGGAGTTTTTTCCTCACCATCATCGCCACTGGCTAAATTTATCAGGGATACATGTATAGGGACTAATTTATAAAGCTGGAACTTTTTCACAATCTGTTTTATTCTTTAAAGCTGCTTTGGTCATGTCCATTGTTAAAAGGGCTAAATCAGTAGTGTTAAATATTCAAGTAAATGTACTTCATTATGGTACTTAAATAATTTTTTGGCTACTTTCTAGTTTTTCCGAGTATCAAAGATATAAGCAACTGGCCGCATTTTCAGTTCAAAAAGAGCTCGAATAAATTTCAAAAACTTCCAGCTTTTGTTCTGATGAATAATATTATTGCCGCTCCCTGAGACTGAGAGGTGCATCAAATTGCAGTCAGCTCTGAATAATTGGTTTTACTTTATCTAAAATAATTTACTTTCATTTTATTTGTTCATTAAATACTAATCGTTCTTCTACTTTGTGACATGATACTGTAATTGTATTTGTTATAATAAGACACCCTTTTTGAAACGATTGCTTTACTACTTTGATCTTTGTTTCATTTTGGCAGGTTGAAGAAGCTGTTGTGTTGATGGTTAATGCAGTGTTGAGTTATACAATTTGATTTTCATTTTAGGAAATAAAACTTTACAAATCAACAGTTTTTGGCTTATTACTAACGTGTCTTGGTGTTGAGGACTAGTGCATCTTTGAACCTATGTTCAATATGAGTCAAATACTCAAATACTGTTGAAATCAGGTAAATCTTTAGCTTAGGTCATATTGGAATTGGTGACTTTTTACTTGTAATTAAGTAAGTTTTGCAGAAATATATACTTTTATTCAAGTATGATTTTCAGGCACTCTTTACAACCCTGGTTTGAATTGAATTGTTGATTGGAGTAATCTATTAATAATTAGCAGTCATACATAAAAAGATAACGGGTGTTGCTATGATGTCATGTTAGTTACTTATCTGGACTTTTGTAAGCAAGAGATTGTATATAGCGTTCAATATTGTTCAAATGTTGTGAATGTATTTTTTTCGCTCATTACATCTTTACTGTTAATCATCTCAAACAACTATGGAATAATTGTTACTTGGTTTCAGTCTTTAGTGACAAGATATGATAGAGTTATGCTTTCAAAGACAATAAGGAGAATTTGAAGGCTGTATAATATACAATTTATTTCCATAAATAAGAAACCAGTCATTGTGCACTACAAACAAAAGACTCGTTTTTCATTCACCTTCACAGGACAACTTCAGTGAGTTGACGGAAATTCACACCATCCTTGCGCACACATACACACACATACACACACATACACACACACACACACACACACACACACACACACACACACACACACACACACACACACACACACATACAAATTTGACATATACTGTTTTATAAGAGCAATGCCTGTAATTATATTTATAAATCAATATGTTTGTCTCCTGTGTAGGACCAATTAATTAACAGAGTTATATACTGGAATGAAGAACACTTGGCATTAAAAAACCCGAAACAAAACAAAACAAAACGAAAAAAGGTAATTTAAAGCAGTAATTTTATCAAATAGTAATACCTAAAAAAACCCAACACGTAATTATCACTTGTTTATTTGTAAATATTTCAGTTTTGTGCTTAAAGAAACAAAGCCGAAGTCGACGAAACAAGCACTTACGCACATACAGACATGCTTTAGATTCGAGGATCACGACGGCACGTGTGACAGACTGAAATACGCACAGCACGTTAGCGAACCGACGCACGGCGATGAAACAAGCATGCAAGGAAAGCTCAACACCTGTCCTCCTTATACTCGAAGGATTCATATGCCTGTGATGAGTACGACTATTGTGAACCTGTGTGGCATGTGAGGCCTGGAAACATGCTTTTTTGCGCAAAATAATGTGCATTGCTTTGTGCTTAGTCGGGGAGCTCGATACAAAAGATGGCTTTAGGCTGAAAGACGAAGCAGAACGGAAGATCAGAATATGTCCGATGTTCTTTTTCATCATTGTAATACCAGTCTTGATGCAGTGTATCTATTCCGAGTGTTCTTAACCCCTCTTCATACACCAGTGGTCAGAGACGGCATTTCGCATAGACTTCTTTTTACTGATCCACCTGCTGTTACATCTAATTAGATGAAACTCGTTTCACATCCTGAAGGAAGAAAAGATTGACTCTAAGAATAGACTCCTACTGAACTGCGTCACCAACAAATGTTTGATGAGGTAGCCTGACCGAGACAACTGTTTTACATTTGAAGAAATTAAAGCAGAGAAATCCTTTATTACCCTTACCCATAGTGGCTTACAATGTTCTTATTTACACAACTAAGACGTTTGGGGGTAAGGGCAATGCTCAAGGGCCTGGAGGTGTCAGCTTGGTGTTGCTGGGATGCAAACAATCAGAACCCATTGATCTACCACTTCCATGTGTTGAAGGATGAATTCCCCCCCCCCCCCCCCCCCCGCATTTTCAATTTACTGACAAAAGTATTATAGTTAAAAAAAAAAAAAAAAAAGTTTATATGACTTTTCCAGCCATATTTGGTTCTTGCCCATGCTGTTACTATAAACAAGTGTATATAATGTTGACATTGGATGTGGCATAAATCTGTACTTGCAGATCCAGCACGACAATGTCCCTGTGCACAAAGCAAGCTTCATGAAGATCTGCTTTACATGGGTTGGAGAGGAAGATCTTGAGTGGCCTGCTATAGAGCTCCGACCTCAACCCTATTGTAGGCCTCCTCACCTCACCTACATCAGTACCCGACTTTACCTAACACCCTTGTGGCTGAATGAGCACAAATCTCCACAAGGACACTATAAAATCTAGTGGAACATCTTCCCAGAGGAGTGGAAGTTATTATAAGAGCAAATGTGGACTAAAAGTGTTATGGGA
Organism: Silurus lanzhouensis; assembly: GCA_039877035.1. NCBI lineage: Eukaryota > Metazoa > Chordata > Actinopteri > Siluriformes > Siluridae > Silurus > Silurus lanzhouensis. The sequence continues at coordinate 256,116 of JBCEWE010000458.1, forward strand.
TGTTCAAAAAGCACAAAACAAACTTATGCTCAGGTATCCACAGACATTTGTCCATAACAGTGTACACAATTAAACATTAGGGTGCCATTAAGCACCAAATTTTTTGCAGTAAGCAAAAAGAAAGCAATAGAAGAACCATGTTTTGGTCCCCCCTCCAAAAGAAAGGTAGATTCAGTAGATTGTTTTTAAAATAAAAATTATTGTATACCACCTACTTTGTGGTAAGAGTTTGATCACATATGGTTCGAAAAGTGTCCCAATATATTTGTCTATATAGTGTATACACCACAATAAATGGCAATTTATGGTTATTTTTCAGTGGAAGTATGGAGCAGAAAAAACAAAACACAAAGAAAGCATAATTTCTGTTTCTGAACCTTGTCAGTGCTCAAAATTTCACCCCTGTGCCATTCATTATTTTGCTTTGATGCCTGTATGATCTTTACGTCATGTCAAAGCAATCATAATATACAGAAATGCCTGGGCAAAAGAAATGGGCCACGCCTGAAAAGGCAAACATTAAACTTTATTAGACTAAACAACTAAATCGTTGATCAGGAAATGAGCAGGAATTTAACAAATGCACTCCTGAGACTCCAGTATCACTGTTTGTTCTTTTACTTTTGCAAACAGAGAAAAATACAGTTTACACTTTATCCTGGTTAATCTCCTGACCAATCATTTGTTGTTAAGACCATTAAAAGCTTTCCATTTTAAATTTTAGACTTGATGCGTTTTTTTTTTTGTTTTTTTTTTATATTTATATCAAAACTCCCAGTAGTTGAGGGAAAGGAAAAGGCTAGTAACTCCAACTACTTTTCTTTTTGTAGCTCTAAAATTACATACTGCCTCTTTCAAACTCAAATTTCCTTAATTATTTTTTCAGTCCTATTTATTCAAAATATTAAAAACTTACATTTAATGAACCCCTCAGTGACAAGACACAGACACTTGAAAATAAAGATAAAACCCAGCGATCCGGCTTAGCGCTTTAGCACGCTGACATCAAACAACATGACTGAAAGACAATAGCTACGTTTACATGTACGATTTTTGCCATTCCGATTAAAATCATTCTGATTGAAAGACTGGGTGAATTGTTTACATGAGACGTTCGCTAATCCGATATGGTGTTTACATGTGCTAAAGCTTTCAATCAAAAACTTTGTGACATGTGCAATTAACCAATGTCCTGTCTTGCTCTTAATCAAAACAACAGCATGCATTTGTGGGCACTGCTGGAAGGTATGAGGAAAAGACAGACACAGGAAGCTGAGCTTTTTGGTGTCTGCGCATCTCTAAAGAGCATCTCAACCCCTCTATCCTCTGAAAAAGCAGAAGCATGTAGATAGTCCGTAGGATGGACTGGTGGGAGCAGGATGTATTGATGCAATTTAGTGACCTGGAATCGAAACTATACTTTCGCGTTAAACGGCGGTCATTCACATGTTTGTGTGGACTGCTAGAAGGATTTATGGCCCGAGAAGAAGAGACCGTCAGAAATCCAATTCCCCTAATTATGTGTGTCGTCGATGTTTTATACAAACTCAGAAGTTGTGCGTGTTGTGGCAAATCAATTTGGTGTTCACAAGAGCAGAGTATAAAGTTTGTGTGCTCTACATCTTCTACAAGAAATCGGTTTAAAGTGTTTACATTGCAGAATTTTTATTTTGTTGGTTTTAGAGAAAAGTTTATCCCAATGATTACAAAATTAAATTCAGTTTGGGCATTTTTATTCAGATTGAGGTGTTTATATGGCGCATTTTTATTTGGAGTGCTTCATGTAATCGTGCCTAATGATAGTGTGAAATGTTGCCCAGCAACAAGAAGCATTAAAACATTTTAATTCCTGACGCGTTTCCATTTTTTTGTATTTTTTGCTCGGTATCATGTAAAAAGTCAGGAAATACAAATGCATGTTGTGCTAAAAATGTCAAACAAAGTTTAAGCATTCTGGGTTTTGGAGCTTGCACAGATGATCTGGGTTTTAAAAAATTGAAAAGATGAGCACTTTCTAGAATTTTCTCTCTCTCTCTCTCTCTCTCTCTCTCTCTCTCTCTCTCTCTCTCTCTTGCTCTCTCTTTCTTTCTTTCATCCTCACTCTAGTTCAGTCTGTCTTGCATCTCTGAAATGATGAAGCTAAAGATTTAACACTTGGTTTCCTTCAACCCTTTTAATCAGCCTGAAGTAGATTAAAAAAATAACCTGCTCTATTGTGCCTGAAAACATTAAGAACTAGTCTAGTGACTAGCCAAAATTAGCAAAACATCCCAGCTTAAGCAATGAGCGTTATGCGGTGCAAAAAAAAAAAATCCTCAATTACATTAGTATGCAATTAGCAATTACATCATAAGATTGTAATTCTGAAAACTCATCATTGAGCCGAGATGAGTCACAGGAACTACGCATCCTGGGTTGAGAAAGAAGAAAAAACAACAACAGAGACTGCACCTGAGGCAGAGAAGAAGGCTCCTAGGGTACTGGAACCGTACCAAGTCTCATTACTTAAGAAACAGATGGAAGACACTGATTAGAGCATCGAAAAAAAACAACGATTCGAAATCCAATTCAAAATACATTAAGCAGGCGCATACATCAAAACGAAAAGGCGGTGATGCAATCTGGAAGAACCAGAGCTTTGTTAATCACAAACAGGGCTGGATTAATGGGGTGAAGATTCCCACTTCATGCTGCGAAGTTTCAAAGAATCCAGCAACCATATTCAAAATTCATAATGATGCTTGCTGTATTTAATATAAGTAGCAACCAACACGGAAGCTATTTGCTTTAAACAGATAGACCAGAGCAGAGTAGGGTCTTCTTTCTTAAAACAGATTTAGCTGTTGCACTTTAACATTTCTCAGTCATTTTATTGGGTGTTGGGGGGTGGTGGGAGGTCATAGGAAGTTAAAGAGACTTTGGCTAAGGAGTTTGCTGTGTAAATTAATCGTCCACTAAATTGACAAAAGTATTGGGACACCTAACTGCTATCCATGAGTGCTTCTTTCCCAAACTGTTACCACTAAGTTGGAGGCCCACAATTATATAGGACGTATTTGGGTAGCATTGAATTTTCCCTTCACTTGAACTAGAAGACCAAAACCTGTTCCAACATGACAATGCTTTCGAAGATCTATGAAGATTTACTTTAAATGGATTGGATGTGTGTGGAAGATCTTGAGTGGCCTGCTACAGAGCTCTGACCGCTGAACACCTCACCTTTTCTGAATTTATTTGTAGCTGGATGTGCAGAAAGCGCTACAAACACACTAAAATCTAGTGGAACATCTTCCCAGAATAGTGGAGTTTTTTATAACAGCAAATAGGGACTAAGTCTGGAATATTATGTTCAAAAGGCACATACCAATCTGATGGTCAGGTCTCTACAAACATTTGTCCATCTAATGTAGGTGAACACTATATCAGAACTGTGTTTGTTTAAAATTCCAAATCGAATGAGTTTTTGTTCATGTTTGAAATGGCACATTCCTTGCAATCGTGTGTGAATAGTGCCATAATCGAGTGAAAGTGAAAATAATTACAAAATTATTTTGGAATTTGGGTCAACCCAAAAGATGACAGATTATGTATAGAATTTTGACAAACCCTAAAACATTTTACTTTTATTCCTGTCCCTTATCCGTCCACCTAGCCCTGCCCATTCACATTAAACTGCCAGTCTTAATGGTTGTTATATGAAGTCTGGCAAAACTGGGTTACGGTTTATAAAATTACGATCTAAGAATGTTTTAGGTATGAATTTTGGCAGGAAAACAGCTCCACTGTCGTGTGCATGTGTTTGCATGTTTCTTTAGTTGGATCAGAGAGCAAACACACCAGTGACCATGCTTGGCATGCTGGTACTAAACACACTGGTGCCACAATGCTTGTCTAAAATATCATCTCTTTCTCTTTCTTTCTCACACACACCCACCCACCCACACACCCACCCACCCACACACACACACACACACACACACACACACACACACACACACACACACACACACACACACACACACACCTGAACACATAATATACAGGCAAGGATAATAAATAGCAGTTATTATCTGGTGAATATACATCTATCATAGTTATATCTCTACATAATACAGCATATTTTGCTCTCTTGTGCTGGGTCTTTTTGGTGACCCCTTCTTTTCAGCAAAACACATTCCATAGGTTTAGTTTCATTTTAGGAATAAATAATAATAATAATAATAATAATAATAATAATAATAAAAATTTCCCAACACTTGCACAAGACGGGCACTTAAAACAGTATAAATAGAGAGTAGGTGGAAGGGTTGGAAGCAGAAGATGCTGGTTTGTGCATGTGGGTCTGTGAGAATCTGCAGGGCAGCCCAAAGAGGAGGCTGGGAAGTCTGAAATGTTCTAAATAGACTCGGAAGCTATTAAGCACTTCTCCACCCCCGAGTCTGTAGCCCGGGTATCCTGTAGCAGGATGTGATGGAAGGTGTAAAATGAATGGCATAAAGAGTAAAATAGAAATCAAGACAGACCCAATATTGGATAAGCTGGACATGAGATTGCTTCGAATCCTATGTAGTGAAGAGTAGAAGGTGCTGGAACACCGCAAGTAGTAAACTGTGAAGCACGCGATGTCTCTGAGTTCCCTCCAGCTATCAAAAAAAATCTCAAGACCTTGCACAAGCACCGAGAATCCACCTCAGTGGGAGCAAGAAGGAACTGGTCCCATTCCAACAACACTAATTATGTGCAATAACAAATGTAAACATCAATTTGAACACTTTATAGATACAGTATGTCACAACAGTAGGGAGAATAATTATGTGGTTGCACAGGAAGGAAATCTCTTTCTTGGTCTCTCTCTCTCTTTTTTATTCTTCTTCTCTTTCGCTTTTTTCCTCCCGTTTTCATCTCTGTGACTCTTAGAAGCCAGGCACCTGGCAGTAGGTCTCCAGCGAAGCCAGCAAGATGTAGATGAGCCACAGGGTGACGAAGAACAGAACGGTGAGGAGCTTGGCGGTCCGCGGCCCCCCGAGTTCTCCTCCAGAGACGGAGGCCCGACGGCGGTAAAGCAGTGTGAGCACGCAGAACAGCGCCAGTATGGTGAAGAGCGTCACAGAGAAGGCCAGCGAGCCGGGTGGCACATGGAACTGCTGGCCTTTGCTTTGCCAATAGACAGCGGCAATGGTCCACGCCACGCCGATGCCCAGGAAGACATTCACGGCATTGCTGCCCGTCACATTGCCGATGGATGCATCGGCGTACTGGTCCTGGATGGCAGCCACTTTGCTGGCAAAGGTGTCTGAGAAGCACAAAGAAAATTTTGTTTGTGAAATGGTTTCCCAAAAAGCATGAGCATGACTGGTGTGGTCAGCTGACCATCGAATCTGTTTCAGAAAACTTGATTAACTTAACTCTTTATAATTGATCCTTTTTTTTTAATTTTAATATTAAAATGATATTGAAATTCAAATGATGTACATGCGATTTGAATTTTTATATTTAAATGAAGCATTTATACACAAATAATAAAAAATAAAGGTAAACCAATAAAATTTGACATCATCAATTGTGATGCCCTTCCCATGCTAATAAGATTACACATTTGTAGGTTGGAAATAATATTTTTTAATATAATAATAAATATACTTTGTACAGGAAAAAGTTATTAAACAAGAATCTAAGATATTTAACCTTGTTGTGACCTATATCCTCTTCAGACCAATTAGAAATTAGAATCAGTTCATCTGCAATATACAAAGACAATATAGACTAAAGAAATCCTAAAGTATTCCAGGTGGACATTCTGACAGATGAATATCAACATCCTTCAGATCATATTTGCAACACTGGCATCATGCCTGCAGTGTTACAGAGCATTAAAAGAATTTCACACAATGATGTATTTGTCAATAAAGTCTGACTGCCAAGAGTCAGCTGAAATGTTAATGTTATTCATTATATCTAACTCTTTCTATAAAACTCTTTTTGCTATTAAAATGAAATTTCTCTCAGTATGCAGTATGGACAAGCATTGCTTCCAGTGTGCATGTCACTGTATTGACTGGTGATAAGAAAAATCCCACTGACAAAAAACTGAAGTCAAAACACTTTGAAAAGAGATGAGAATATCAGATTCTGGAGAAATCCATGAATAATACATCCAAGCATTTGATTTCATCCAATCTCAGAACAAAAAAAAAAAACTGAAGACATCATGGAAGAATGCCAGATAGTTTGAGAGGCACTTTTAAACTTCTTTGTTGTCTATGGTTAGTTGAAGTTTGCTGACAGCACTTAAAACTTGTGTCTCCATGCCATGTGAAACAAACACAGATCCATGATGTGGCTCTAGGAAAGAGCAACTGACAAAAAACAAAAAAAGGTGATAACGTTTGTTGCGAAGCCGTCATATATAGCTCGCTAGCTGGCAAAACATGTGGCTACATTGCAGCTGACAGGAAATCTAATCGCTAACAGACTCAAATAATATCTCTTTTTTTTTTTTACAATGTAAAAACAGAACAAAGCAGCTTGTATCTAAATACTAGAAATGGGAAATACCACTTATTTATGTTTCAATCTGATACCAAGGGCTTTCAACACAAGTGTTGTCCGTATCATTACGGATACCAAAACCAGTACTTGTATTTTGGAAAGCCACCATCATTAATATTAGGTAGATGGCACTGGACTGAAATTCTTGTTCATTACATGTATTTAAAAAAATACATACACTATAATGCCAAAAGTTTGTGGACACCTGGTAATTTTTGAGGATCGCATTCCACATTTAGTCCTAATTTGCTCTTATAATTCCCTCCACTCTTCTGGGAAGATGTGTCACAACATTTGAATTGTGTTTGTGGAAATTTTGTGTTTATCAGCCACAAGAGTATTACGATGTATTTACTGATGTATTTAGATCACTTTGTGTACAGGGGCATTGCCATGCTGGAACGGGTTCAGGTTTCCAAGTTCAAGTGAACGCAAAATTTTATTATAGCGCATCTAAAGACGTCCTGTACAACTGTGTTCCTCCAGCTTTATTGTAATAGTTTGGAGAAAAACCACATATGACAGGAAAGGTCAGTTGTAAGTTGTCATCACACATTTATACATAAAATCCCCCATACAGGTTTTTCTGAAGGAACAAGCAAATGTTGACATTTTCCTCCTTGAACCTGCTTATTTTTTCTCCTGCTTTCGAATAAAAATTCTCTCATTGATGTCAACATACACTATACAGAGAAAATATTGTGGACCCCTGACCATCCCATTTCACATATAATTCTCATTCGTTGTTATAATAAGCTCCACTCTTATGGGAAGATGTTCCACTAGATTTTTTCGTGTACTTTTGGAGATTTGCCAAGATTAATTCAGGTTCAAGGGTGTTTGTAAAGTCAGGTAACGATGTAGGTGAGATGAAGAGGCCTGGGGTGCAGTCAGCAAAACTAATTCATTTTAAAATGTGTTTAATAGATTTGAAGTGAGCGCTCTTTAGCAGGCCACTTAAGATCTTCAACTCAATTCGATTCATATCATCATAGGGTTTAGTTTGATTGTCCCTTGGTAGTATCTAATTATCACCAACATACAGTTGAGCATCAGTTCAACAGCAAGCAGAACATTTACAGTAATAAATAATGGAAGAAGCTCCTCACTGTAACTCGACACAACACCTGTGGCCTTATTTGCATGTTTGCATGTTGCAAGTAGTTGAAAACAAGGTTTTGGGATCGTGATCATTTATCATATCAGATCTTTATCATATAAAGATATCAATCAGTGTTTGACTCATTGATATCATTCTAATAATAGATTTAAAAATTTGATTAAGAGTTGATTAAGCAACTTTTTAACAAAAATTATAATAGAAACATTATAGTTAGAATATATCAAGTCAAGTTTATTTCTGTAACGCTTTTCACAACAGACATTGTCTCACAGCAGCTTTACAGAATGTAACAGTTTATATCAAAATATATCAAATATCAATATAATATCAAATATATCAAAGTACTTTGGATACGTAAGTACAATCTGAAGGCAAATACTTTTGTTCTTTTAATCAAGTGAAAGTTTAAAGGGAGCACTTTTATATTCACTGGAGTCATATTTTACCTACTGTATCTCTATTTTTACTCAAGTATATGATTTGTGTACTTCGTCCAGCACTTTTCATTAGGCAGACTGTTTCACCTGTCCATGAGCAGTGATGTTCAATCCACATCCATTTTCACCCTCTTTGTAAGGAAGTTTAAGTTTGGTAAAATTTTTCATCTAGCATAAGCACTACTAGATTGAACTTTTTTATTGAGTTTTCAGTATTTCGCTTACCAGATTCCTGTCAGAAACTGACAGGGATGCAGCAAAAGGATGTTGGGGCTAATACCATTATTATAATGGATAATTGTTGAATAATGTAAGCAAAACAAAGCAGCTGGTTGATCATTTTGTTTCATTTCACTGCCTCAATGATTAGTTGTGCTCTAAAAAAAACATTACAATAACTAACATGGTCCTCTGAAGACTGAGGAAGTAACAGAGGAAAGAAAAAAGATGGAAAAAGTAATTTTTTTCAGTAGCACAAAAGAATGTACACAGTGACACACACTCACCAGGTACCGATGTGCCGAGGGCAACAAACACCACAGCAGTGACCGAGTCCTTCAGGCCAATAGTGCAGCCGAAGTGAGACGCCAGGTCTCCGGTGACAGCGGTCAACACACCAATAAGCAGGATGGACACAAAGAAGCATGCCCAGCCGTTCCAGTACTCTGTGGGTGGAACGAAGGCGAAAAGAACCTTCCAGAAGACGGTCAGGAAGTGCATGATGTAATCAAAGCAAGAGGGCAAGCGCTCTTCACCACTTTCTTCTTCATCATCATCACCTAGAGGGGCAGCAGCAGAGACGTTTTTTTTTTTTATAGCCATCAGCGGGAGAAGTGATATAAGATAAATGGGTTGGAAAGACATGCTGCATTAATGCCATCACATGAACGGTTGTATTTTCCAATTAATTTTTATATAATAAAGATGTAAAACTTCAATTAGAACAAATTATATTACACAGCTATTATTATGCAATCTTAGACATAATGTAATGCCATTATTATTTATAAAAAAGGTTGTAAATTAAAAAAAAAAATTGTGAAAACTAAATTTTGCTGTATTCAACTTCAGAAAAGAAACTTCCCCAAATCCTCCACAAATCTTCAAGATGTGTGCATGTTTGTGTTTGCGAACTCATCGATGTGTCAGCAGATGTCAACCAAATAATGAAGCAGATGTGAACCAAATAATGAAGCAGATGTTTTTTTGAAATAAAACCTAAAGCAATTAAACACTGATATATTGAATTCTAGGTGGAGAGAAAGGTGTGTGTGTGTGTGTGTGTGTGTGTGTGTGTGTGTGTGTGTGTGTGTGTGTGTTGAGACAGGTAGAAAAACGCATGTTTTTCAATTTTGGTGATGACGAAATGTTCTTGCTTAGATAAGATTATCTCTTAAATCTTATAGGGACAATTTTCCTTGAGGAAAATTTCCTTTAGCTAGGGTAGTAAAATGTGTGTGTGTGTGTGTGTGTGTGTGTGTGTGTGTGTGTGTGTGTGTGTGTGTGTGTGTGTGTGTGTGAGTGACACTTACCTGCACTGACAGTGACAGCACTGACAAACTGTTCTCGCCAGCTACTGCTGCCCACTACCAACGCAAGGTTAGTCTTCTTTATCAGCTTATCCACTGTGTTCTGAAACACACACACATACACACACACACACACACACACACACACACACACACACACACACACACACACAGTGTAAAAGACGAAATAAACCTTTTAGTTACTCTACGCCTAGAGAAACCATGGTCAAACTCATATTGGGCAGTGTTGCAGGACGTCAGAAAAAACTCATTCTATTCATATGGTCTGCTGCCACTGATCTGCTGTTGTCATTGTGTAATCTTGTGGAGTAATCTGTATCCTTATCTTACATCTCTCCTAAATCCCATGAGCTTTTCCAGGGGACAAATGAGAATCAATCCAAGCATCAAGAAAAAAAAAAGGTTTGGACAAAAAAAACAAACAAAAACAAATCTGGTGTGACCCAGGAAATCCAGAGACACTGGAAACTTTAATATTTTGATCACATGGTTTGAAGTCATCATAAACATACTTTCAGATTAACCCTAATTTATAACCCAATGGTGGTATTGAGCATTGGCAACACGTGGCCCAAATTTGTCCAGAATGTTTTTTTACCACACGGTTCTATGGACTGCCATGGACATACGAGCCAGAAGAAAAAGATACGGTTGAATAGTAAATTTATAGCAATATAGGCATTTATAGCCTTTGCACCTTCTGTGCTTGCCCCCCTAAAAAGATAATGCAAACACTGATCTTAGAGGGAGGAAGTGAAATATATCTATACAGAGCATTTCCTCAGCAGAATCTTGGCTCAGTTGCATGATGTTAACGTGATTGTTGAAGTTCTGGAAGCTAATCTGGACACACTAAAGGACTAAAGTGCTGCTGCATTGAGGTATTTGGGTAAAGATGAATAAAAAGCTAAATTCAACTGTTACTACTTTCAGCAGACAGAAATTCTGCTTTCTGGGTCATGTTTACCAATGTAAAAATGGAACATGATGATAAAATGCCTGAAAAAGTAAATACAAGATAAATCTCTTGAAAGTCACATGTTAGTTATATAAAGTAATGTGTTGATTTTTCTTATTGAGGGGTTGATTTAGTTGTAGCCTTAACAATGAATAAAAGACAATTAACATAAAGGGTGAAATCTATGGTTATGCATACTGATATTATCCTATAGACAATTTAGCACTTTAAGTGGTTACCTTGAATTCATAGGACTCCTCGATCACCACTTCCAGCTTGGTGTGCTCTCCCAGACTCGGGCAACCCATCTTAGCCACCTCTTCCTCCTCGATCCCTACTACTGGCTTGTTATCATTGGAATCTCCTGTTGGCAAAAGCACAAGTACTGTAGATCTAAAAACAATGTGCATTTTAGTTTAAAGGGACGGACACTAAGCTTTTAGGCGAGGCTTGAAGGATTGTCTCATTGTATATTTATTTAAAATAAATTCCTTGTCAAAGCACAAAACGTATTAGAGTGAAGATTATGGTAATCAAGCACCATTCTTATTATACACCTTGCCATTGTCTACACTTTTTAATAATCTTTTTATAAATATATAAATATATAACCTAAACATGGCTGCAGTAGTTATTGCTCAGATAAGACCCGGATAGCTTCTAGGACTGTGTTCCAAAAAACCCTATTTATTCTAATTTATGTTCACTGAGCAAAGAAGCCAGTGATCTGCCAAGTCACATTATTATGAATTTTATTGGAAAAGCCATAAGCACTATGTGGAGCCCAGGACCTAAGACTGTTACATAATGTCTACATTGCCAAAACACTTTATATTTGTACTGTGGTCTTGACTCGAATGGATTTCTCTGGTAAAAACTTTACGATAAAATCCAAAAGCTCCTTAACTAATGATTTCATAATAAAGATTTGATCAGGAAACATTGTTAGTAATGGTAGCTACATATTATTCAATGCAACATTATTAAAAGTCATTGATTCTATTGATATTTTAGACCAGGGGACCCCAACAATATGGCTCTCTTAACAATTGCAGAGACATATTTAGAAAATTTTATTTTAAATATATGATTTACTCATATCATATCTGTATTTGATAATAAATGATGGCTTTCAAAAAAAAATTCCCTTAGTTAATAATAGAGGTACCAATAGATTTTAGGAACTATTGGATATCGGCAAACATCCATGCACATAATTTTCCCAACCTCCCTGCTGCTGTCATTACAAGAGAAACATTTAGAGGTGAATCACTGATGCCACATGCTGTGTGTTATTTTTAGACGTTTGCTATGTCATCCACAAATGCAGGTTAAATCTTTATCATGCAAAATAGAATGAATGCGTGATCATGATCCAGAAATGTCGCCACCCTCTCTGGGCCAAAGCTCTTTTAAAATGTACTGACACAATGTAAAAAACTGTTCTGTGGTCAGAACAATAAAAAATTGAATTTCTTTTTGGAAACCATAGACACCACATCTTTCAGACTAAAGAGGATAAGGACTATCTGGCTTTTTTTTAATTGTGAATAATAAATGTATTAATGATCATTGCACTCTGTTTTTATTTACATTTTGCACATTGTCCCAACTTATTTGGAATTAAGGTTGTATTTAGTTTTGGGAAGTTTTTTTTTTTTTTTTGGGGGGGGGGGGTATCCCTATTGGGGAGGTAGTAGCTTAATAGTTAAGGCATTGGCTCAGAAGGTCATGAGTACAAATCCCTGCCACTCATGAGCTCTTAACTCCATAGCTGCTCATTTGTATGAATGAGATCAACATGTCACTAAGGGTGTCTGTCAAATGCCATTAATGTAAATGTATTGCAGTGGACAGTTGTATTTTATAATTCTTTTTTTGAAACTCTTTTTTTACTTTTTTTTTTTAATGTTTTTTTCATTGATGGTTTAAGTTTTCATGATAAACTACACTAAAGCTACCATTAATAACGTTGGCATGCTTGTTCTTTTTACCCCACATATTACCGCCCTACCACTACCACCCCATCTTCCATAACTCAAATGTTCACATATAGCTGCTGTAATTATCGCTTGTAAAAATTCCCATAAATCATTAAATACATTCTACTTTTAGAACCAACATCACCACCCCGCAATTAAATGATTCTCAACAAATAGGTTTAACCGAATTTCCCTGCACATGCTATAGCATGTAATAACAGAGAAATAAATCTAGGTTTTCAAATTAATTCTTATGACATCAGGAACCTTGTTAATAGGATCCTACAACAGCTTGGTGAATTCAGTGGCAAAGAGCATTCAATTAGAGCAGTATAATTAATATAGAGCAATGGCCTGGAGATAATGATCCAACAAGGCCATGTGTTCCGAGACCAGTGATTGCCCTTATTGTTGGGACTCTTATTCAGTGACTTTCCTGCACTAAATTTTCATCAATCCATAAATTATCTTCTTCATATTATTCTATGTACTGATTCCACACAAATAAAAACAATTTAAATTGATCAAAAATGAACCCTCCCTAAGACATTTGAAACAGAAAATCAGATGATGAAGCTGGCAAAACTGGAGACAGACTGACTGGAGGGTTTTGCCCTGCTAGTGCATTTTGGGCATTTTTGGTGCATTGGTGCATTTTTCCTCACCGTGCTTCTGCCCGATTTCCAGCAGAATGGGTTCTCCTAGTTGAATGGTGAAGGTCTTGTTCTTCTCGTACTCCTCATCATCAATAATCTTCACCTCAAGTATCTTCCTGTAAAAAGAGAGAAAGAGAGAGAGGGTGTTATTAATGACCAAGGGGTAGTGAGAAATCAGAGAAATGTTTTTTCTATGTGATAAAATTAGTGTTGGATCGAATTAGTGAAGATTATCAGACATCTTTACACCACATGTCTTTACTTGCATTACCTACATAATATCTACATGCTGTTGATTTCTCTTCAGGTGTGTTAATTGGATGTTCAATATGATTTGCTGCCAAATATGTCTAGGTATTTTAAAGGAATCTATATAGTAAACAGCCAGCTGAAGTTTTATATAATTGTTTAAATAAATTGCAACTAGCAGCCTGGTGATGCAAAAGGTAACATGGCTGACACACAGCTTTTGGGTTCATGTTTAGATCCGAAGCTTCGGGTTAATGTCTGCTATCTCAGTGTTTGTGTGGATTTTATTTAGATTCTCTTGTTTCATTTCACTGTCCAGAAACCTGCAATTTTAAAAGTTTAAAAGTTTTCTAGCTGCATATTTGTTCTTTTAGGTGGTACCTATTAACCTGCTCAACCTGTTAAGTTTCGAATAGACTACAAACTATTACTTCTCACTTATAAAGCACTAAATGGTTTGGCTCCCATATATCTATCCAGTCTTTTAACTCGCTACAATCCGCCACGCTCCCTGAGATCTCAAAACTCTGGGCTTCTAGTAGTTCCTAGAATAGCAAAGTCCACTAAAGGTGGTAGAGCTTTTTCACATTTAGCTCCTAAACTCTGGAATAGTCTTCCTGACGGTGTTCGGGGCTCAGACACACTCACCCAGTTTAAGTGTAGATTAAAAACATATCTTTTTAGCAAAGCCTACACATAACACACATCACATCATAACCTTGTGCTCCAGAACATCTGATCACATGCACATTATCAACTTGTGCTGTTAATATCATGAACAGCAGCTACGCTAATTGCTCTCCACTGCTTCTCTTTCTCTCCCCATCCCGAGACACCCTGAGGTTTGGCCAGCTCCAGTCACCTCCCACCTCGTGATGATTACGGACCTTTGAAGAAGTAGATGCCGAACTCACAAACATCCCGAACCATCTAGAGACGTACCAGTGCCATTTGGATCCCGCTACATGTGTGGAGTTTGGCATTGGACCTCCTGGAGTGTTTAAAGGCTCTGGCATGGAGAAGCTGATGCTGGATCTGTGGTGATCACAAATGCTGAGCTCATAAAACTCGGAGCTACTAACCATATAGACTGTATAAGACTGCAGAAAGAACATCACTTATAATCTTATACTCCAGTAATCATGTTAGTTCTCACTCTCCAGTGTTCTGTATTGTTGAAAGATTTATGATCAAACTCTTGATGTCACCCAAAATGAGGATGGGTTTCCCTTTTGAGTCTGGTTCCTCTCAAGGTTTCTTCCTCATAACATCTAAGGGAGTTTTTCCTTGCCACAGTTGCCACAGCTTGCTCATCAGGGACAAATTCACACCATTCACCTTCACTGTTGATTTGTGTAAAGCTGCTTTGAGACAATGTCTGTTGTGAAAAGCGCTATACAAATAAACTTGACTTGACTTGACTTGACTCAAGTGTAGCATGTAACTGTATATACCAATAACTATTTCACAGTTACATTACTACTCTGTCTAAATCACATTAGCCTGTGCACAAGCTGACAGACGGTCACTCTCATCCGCAGCAGGTGTACCTGGTAGGAGGTAAAGTCCAGAACTGATATTACACTATTACACCCTTACACTGGGACAAGCCCAGATAACAGTGCCGGCTCTACAGGAATCTAGACTTGGTCTTTTCCCAGGTCAGGAAATATAACTCACTCTATGAGAGCATTGTACCCATCATTATTTGTTTTACATATTTTATTTAAATTCCATCACTAGACCCACTGTTATCTTCAATTCATCTGCAACATCACCCCTTTGTTGTCACCTACATCAGTGGTCCCCATTCTTTTTTTTTCAACACGGACCAGGTTCATGTAAGCCAATTTTGCCACAGAATGAACATAACTAAACACAATAACGTGCATGTACTATTGTACTATGTATATGTACTATTAATTACATATACAATGTAATTCAACACACCATACTGCAGAATCAGTGGGAGCGCTGAGCCACATCATTTATATATATATATATATATATATATATATATATATATATATATATATATATATATATATATATATATATACAGTATATATATATAAATTGTCATGCTGGAAATAGTTTGGGTTTTGAAAGGGGAAGATTCAATGCTGCTGCATCTAAATACATCCTGCACAATTTGTAGTAAGATATCCAAGTCTTGCTCATTGTTTTATTACTGTCAAAAACAACAAAAGATAGCTTTTGAAAAAAAACATTTCTACAAAACATCTCTTGGACAAGCTTCAGCATAGTTACAAGTCCAGGCATTTTGCCAAATCCATCTTCTTGGCAGTCTTGGGAAGAATTTTTTTAGTCCTCATTCTGCTTTTCTGTCACCTTCATCAGGAAGCGTGTTTACACAGAAAAGGTGTATAATTAATTGATTCTTTCATCTTTAACAACTCTTTTATAACAGTCAGGGTGGATTCAGAATATATCCAGAGAGCATTACACATGAGGCAGGAATACACCCTGGATTGGTGCTCCAGCACACACAATCATTTACAACTAGGGGCAATTTAGCACAGCCTTTACACCTTCTGGCATGTTTTTGGAGAGTGGGAGGAAGCAGGATAGCTAGATGAAGCCTGGGCAATCACTAAAGACCATACACAGAAATGCCACAAACTGGAGAGAAGGATAAGATGGAATAAAAGAAGGAAAAGATGAAGTGAATAGTTCTACGTTCACCACGGTGCTGTACGAAGTCAACTGGATGTGCTTTCCTACTACTGGTTGCCATAGAAACTTTTATCAGTGGGTGGCACAACTCGCATTCCACGTTTGACAACAAATTTTTTTTCTTGCAGCCAAAATGAAACATTCTGGCGGGAAAGCGTCTGCGTAAAAAAAATTCGCCAGCGCAGAATATGAGCTCTATTACCGATCATGTGCTTCTCTTCATGCCCATTGGTGATGTCTGTACCAAGTCACTTTATTGTTTCAGAAAGCACACATCCAATCTCACATCTAGCGTAATGATCGCTGTTGCTCATGTCAAAGAGAAATTCCAAATCTAATTGTAAATGAATGGACTATGGCCACTTTGTTGCTGCAAGTTACTGTATGTGTAAACATATGAGCCTAAAAAAGGAAGAAAGGGATAAACAAACAAACAAACAAACAAACAAAAGATTGAAGAAAAGATGGAAGAAAAGAACGATAGAAGGGGGAAAACATTAAAGGAAGAAGGAAATGATACAAAGAAAAAGAAAGAAAGAAAGAAAGTAAGAAAGAAAGGAAGGAAGGAAGGAAGGATGAAAGAAAGAAAGAAAGAAAGAAAGAAAGAAAGAAAGAAAGAAAGAAAGAAAGAAAGAAAGAAGAAAAAAAGAAAGAAAGAAAGAAAGAAAGAAAGAAAGAAAGAAAGAAAGAAAGAAAGAAAGGAAGGACAGGATAAGAGAGGAGGAAGGGACTGAGGCTGGAAAGAAGGAAGGAATTTAGAGTATCAGAGAAAGAGAAAAGGAAGAAAAAAGGAAGGAAGGAGAGAAGAAAGGGAGGAAGGATGGAAGATGTGATAAAGCAGAAAATGGAAATAAAGTACAGTAGGAAGGAAAGAATGAAAGGAATACAGAAGAAATGAAGATGGTACAAGGAAACAGGAAGAAGAAAGATTTATGCAAAAGATTCGAGCAGTTACTCCCAGAGGAACAAAATACTTTCATTTTTAATCTTTTAATTGGACTCATTTATAATCATAGTCTTGAATCCAAAACATTTCAGTAGCGGAAATACAAATCTGATGGAAGAACTACACACACCATCTGCTGTACACAACCGAGCGAGAGAAAGGAGGCGAAATAAAGAGGCGATGACCGCGAGACTCTGCTCAACTGTGGAAGTAGTTAATGCAGCACATTTTCCCAACATTCAGAGCTTGACATTAGGCTGAATTTCCCGAGCTGATGCTTGGCCCTGGGTAATTTTCTAGTGCATTAACACCAGAAAGGTAAAGCAGGTACAGTCTAATTACAGTCTCCTCATTAAAGTCTATTAGCACAATTGCATTAGCATGGTCAGGAGAACAGACCATGTCTGTCTGCAAACTTCATTTTAGCCTGTGCAGCAATCCTCTACCAACATGATCTCATGAGAAACGAGCATGAATTCACACGTTTCACGGTCATGTGCAATGATTTGTTTTTAGACAAAAACCTTTCTCTAATCTTTTCACATGATTTGTTTCAGGTGAATAACAACAACAACATTCTGATTTTGTATGACTTTTGGTGCAGTCCATGATCTGAGGATGATCCTTTGTTGTTCTATGCAAGTATGTAGTTTGGATTACATCGCTAAATTGAGCAGCATCAAAAAGCACACTTTTAGGCCAAAAGTATGCAGACACCCGACCCTCAGAGCAATATGTGAACCAAAGATTGACAAATGCAATTGTTCAGAATGTCATTGTTGTTTCCTTAATATTTCTTTCACTGGAACTAACTGGCTAATCCTGACCTATTGCATGAAAAATCCTAACCATGTAGACATAGTTTACCAGATTTAATGTTAAAGAATTTACCCCCAAGTCTCCTGCACTTAGACAGAGCCCTGACCTGAATCCCACTGAACACACAGGAGATGAACTGAAACGACAGCTATGAACCAGACCTCTGCACTCGACATGAATACCTGTCCTCTCTAATGCTCTTGTGACTGAATGAGTACAAATCCCCAAAGCCATGGTCCATGTTCTAGTGGAAAGCCCAAAGTAATAGAGCCTGAAATAGCAGTAACATGGTAATAAGTTCATATTATTAGCCATGGTTTTGGAAAGGGATGTTCAATTTGGAGGTGTCCACATACTTCTGGCCAAATAGTGTACAAGTTGAAAGTGAAAGTGAATGTTATTAATCAAGCCTGTCGTGTACATTACACCAACAATGTAATTTGGAAATGTTATTGAACAGCCTACATATCGATGAGGTTACTCTAGAGGTTTAAACTCAATCATGAAGATGGATTTGGAATGTATTTGTTATAAACAGTCTGCTCAAGAGTCCAACAATGAATTGGTGAGGAACCTCAACAATGACAAAACTATAATTAATTAACATTCAGGGTAACCGAAATGAGGATGAGGTTCCCTTTTAAATCTGGTTCCTTGCAACATTTCTTCCTCATATCATCTCAGGGATTTTTTTGCTTACCAAGTTTGCCACTGTGGCTTCCCTGGTGGTCTAGTGGTTAGGAGTCGGCGCTCTCACCGCTGCGGCCCGGGTTAGCTTCCCGATCAGGGTACCGACACCAGCCATTAGGGTTGCACAAACCAGTGCACTCTTAGTGCCGGTCCCAAGCCCGGATAAATGGGGAGGGTTACATTAGGAAGGGCATCCAGCATAAAAACGTGCCAAATCAAACATGCGGAT